>JARQOD010001502.1:0-96685 GCA_033576555.1 Oophaga sylvatica | reverse complement strand
CCCTCGTTCCTTCTCTAATGCCATGGCCAGCCGGGCGGAGGGGACCGCGAGGAAATTCTTGGCGGTGCAACTTCTGCAGGGGTTGGAGGTGGCGGCAGGGGAGGAGCTGAGGGGCCGATGAGGAATGGCAGGGCTAGGGGTCCCTCTTACCAGCGGAGGCAGGCAAGGCGTCAGGAGGGCAGGGGGCAGGAGGAGCCTCAGGAAACTGGGGTAATGGCTGCCCCCTCCTCCGAGGCGACGGCCCATGTCACTGAGGCCCCGGGGGAGGAAGCGGTGAATGAGGAGATCAGTCGGATGGAGAATGAGGAAGTGGCTGATCTCTTAAATGCCTCACAATATGAAAGTTTTGATGAGGATGGAGGGGAACAGCCAAAAGAAATGGGTGACAAGGGTACCAAGAGTGCCAAAAGTAAAAAAAAGAAGAAAAAAGGTGGAAAATCTTCCCTGACCAAGGTGCCTAAGGAAGGTCCCACCGACTCCCCTCTGATCTCCCTCTCCAACCGGTTCCAAGCCCTTGACGACCCTGCTGAGACGGGGGTCGGGGTGAGGTTCCGGAGGTAACATCTGGAGGGTCTTTGGGAGGGGGCGGAGTCCCTTTTCCGGAGGGTGTGTCTTCTTCAGGAGGTGGGGCCAACCCTGCGTCCGGAGATGAGAAAGAGGTGGGGGGGATGGATACCTCTGTCTCTTTGAAAAGAAGAGGGGGGCTTCATCGTCCGGAGATGAATGGGCTAGGAAAAAGGGTGGGGGAAGAAAAATGCCATCTAACTCGATCACTCATGATGGCGGCACCCACCCCGTTGACTCTGGCGACCATTAATGTCGCTAGTATAAAGTCAGATGTGGCTAGATTAGCGGCCTTTGATTTTCTCACCCGATTTGAGGCTGACATTTTGTTTTTGCAGGAGACCAGACTTATGGATATGGGGGCCATACGCAAGGCGGAAAGTGAGTGGAGGTGCGGGTCCTCGTACTGGTCTCTTGCGGCCGAGCCGTGTAGCGGGGTCCTTTTTAACACTGCATCGGTTGAATGCCGGAGAGTTATCGAGGTAGAAATGGGTAGGTGCCTGGTCTTAGACGTCTTCATGAGGGGACAGGAGCTTCGGCTCATTAACATCTATGGTCCACAGTCAAAGTGGGACCGTAAATGTCTCTTCCTGAAGATTAAGCCCTATCTTTTTACGAGCCGGCAGGTGGTCTTTGGAGGTGACTTTAACACTGTCACAAGGCTTCGTGATAGGGGAGGCTCCATTGACCGGCTGGCTTATGATAGTAATACTCTTAATAGCATAGCTAGTGACGCTCGCCTGGTGGATGTCCACATCCGGCACACCCCAGGTCACTGTGGTTTCACCTTTCATAGAGGTAGCTGTAGGTCTAGGATAGACAGGTTTTTTTTGAAGGAGGAAGCCATCTCTTCAGCAGTGTCCGTTGTTGAGGTGGAGTTCTCCGATCACTGTCTGATTTCTTTTTCTCTGAATGTTTCAGAAACCCCTCGGATGGGAAAGGGACTATGGAAGCTGAATTCGTCCCTCTTGGAAGAAGCAGAGATAAGACAATCCTTTGAGGACTTTCTTCAGAGCCAGGTACCGCTTTTGGATCTCTGTAGCGATAAGTCAGAGTGGTGGGAGATCTTCAAGGAACGGGTTGCGAGTTTCTTCCGCCAGCTCTCGAGCCACAGGAGCCTGAGCAGGTGCTGCCTGTATCAGGAACTGAGGAGGAAACTCGAACATCTCGTCTCGGCTGGAGGTGACCGTGAGGAGATCTCCAGAGTGAAGTCTTTACTCAAGAGGTGTCAGTACGATAGGCACACATCTTTGGTTTTTGAGAGGGATTTCGGGAGGTACCGCTCGCCCGACCCCTACAGAAACTGTAAGATGTCAGTGAGTTGTAAGGTGGTGACAGGTGACGATACGGGTTCCTGAACAGATCCAAATTAGGGATCCTGGAGTGATCAATCTTTCTACTCACACCTCTTGGGAAGAGGGATCTGGATCGGAACGTGATGTCGGCTTTCCTGCCGAAGCCATCCCTGAGCCAGGGGATGACCCGCCATTGCCTAAGGGATCTCCAGGCTGCGATGCAGTGATGATCAGATCTTTCTCTGCTCACGTACCTCTCTGGGTTCCGGAAGAGGCAGTAGCTGGAGTCGGGTAAACCTGATGAGATTGCGTCGGCTTTCAATCGGCCGAAGGTTTGCATCTGTTCAAACGCTGGTGAGTGACCCGCTCCTTCGGGCCCAGCATTGCTCTGTTCCAGGCTGCAGCACTTTTAGTGCAGTACTCGGTGTCCGAGAGGCAGTGGAGCAGGGTAGGGCGGGTCACTGGAAGGGGTATTTGCTGTCTTTAGATCAGGCGAAGGCTTTTGATCTGGTTAATCACGAGTACCCCTGGTCCGTCCCTCTGAGGTACGGTCTGCCTGGGGGTTTGTAAATTGGCTAAAGATCCTGTATGCGGGGGCAGAGACTTTCCCGCTCGTGAATGGTTGGTCTGGCCGCCCTTTTGAGGTTGGGTCTGGGGTCTGCCAGGACTGTCCGTTGAGCCCGCTGTTATACGTGTTCGCGATAGATCCCCTTTTAAGGAGGATTGAGCGCGGGCCGTTGGCGGGAGTCAGGATGGACCAGACGGCCCCAGAAGCCACTCTGAGGGTGGTAGCGTATGCCGATGACGTCTCCCTTTTCGTATCCTCGGATGAGGAGGCGGAGTGGGTTATGTCTGAGGTTGGTCGCTACTCGGAGGCTTCTGGGTCCAGAATTAATTAGGAAAAGTGTGAGAGTCTCTGGCAGGGAGGGGAGACCCTAGTTTCGGTCTCCCGGACACTCTTCCAGAGCCTCAGGCATCAGCAAAAATCCTAGGCATCGAATTTGGCCCGGGGGACTACCCCCAGCAAAATTGGGAGGGCAGACTCAAGATCGCCGCCCAGAAGGTGGACCAATGGAAGGGTTGGTCTTTGACCCTGAGGGAAAGGGTTAGCCTGGTTAAG
This sequence comes from Oophaga sylvatica, assembly GCA_033576555.1. Taxonomy (NCBI): domain Eukaryota; kingdom Metazoa; phylum Chordata; class Amphibia; order Anura; family Dendrobatidae; genus Oophaga; species Oophaga sylvatica. The sequence continues at coordinate 93,706 of JARQOD010001502.1, read as the reverse complement.
GGTTTTTTGCTACCCTTGTTAATATACCTGGGCAGTGTCTGCATGTTGCCAGAGCCGCTCTGGACACGGGTCTACAGCCTGTTTTTCCAAATGTTATGGGGAAATAGGCTGAACCTAGTCAAGCGAGAGGTCACATATCGCACAAGGAGACTAGGAGGGTTGGGTATGGTCAACCCAGTGGTGTTTCTAGTAAACACTTTGTCAAGACTAACATCGCCAACCTCTGGTCAGAGAGGGCTCCTCCGTGGGTATTCTCCTGCAGGGGATGGCTTCGGCCCTTCTTCCAGGAATGGGAGACAGGAGGGCAAGTGAAGGACCTGCGCACACCGCATGGGCATCTCCCGGCTTACGCTACCCCGGTTCTGAAGGTGATCCGCCAGTGGGGTCTGGGAATGTGGGAGATCAGGACCATGTCGAGGAAATTCCTTGACAGGAGGGTCCTGTTGACCCTTTCCAGAAGCCTCTGGTGCTCAAAGATTGCCCAAGTCGGATCTGGAGGGCGGGCTGAGGTTATTGAATTCTGCACGGGTCCCCTTGAAGTTTTGGGACTTGGCTTGGTGCTGCTTCCACGGGAAACTGTATGTAAGGGACAACCTGAAGTGTAGGAACTCCGAAGATCGGGGTTGTCCCCGTGAGGAGTGTTGCGACACGCTGGAAAGCATGGAGCACTTCCTCCTTCAGTGTCCTTTTAATGCAGGGTCTACAACAGGTTGGGTGCTTCCATAGGCTGGCCTCGGCTGGCACACCTTTCCTATGCCGAGTGGGCGTATGGGGCATTCGGATCCCTGGGTGGCCGAGATCGGGGCACTTTATTTCTAGTCAGTTTAGTCGTCAGGTTTTACACGTGGAACGCACGGTGCTTAGTGTGAACTCAGCAGAAAATCCTCCCCTGGGACGAGGTTGTTAGGAACATTCTGGGTGGCCTGGTGAAGGTGCGCTCTCTGGAGTATGACAGGCTGGGTGCAGCGAGGGCCTCTCTTCTCTGGAGAGGGTTCTCATTTAATGTACCCTAGGGCCTAGATAAGCAGGTAAGTGGTAGGGACAGTTAGATAGCTTCAGTAGGGACAGGTAGATAGTTAGGGACAGGACAGGGACAGCCGAGGGACAGTTAGGTAGGCATGCGGTGAGTTAGGTAGGGCAGTAGGGTCAGGCAGGGAGAGACAGGGAAAGGTAGGTAGATAAATAGGGACAGATGTTTAGGCAGGTAGGGACGGCTGGTAGAGTAAGGATTGTTAGGATAGAAGCCTGTCATCTCCGGGTTCCTGGTGGCGGGCTGGGGGCTTTTCACTATCAGATTTTTGTTTTGCAGAAGTGAATTACTGATATAGGGCTTACAGGCACCAATCCTGGCTCTGGGTAAGTGTAATATAGAGAGTTAGTGTGATGACATCTACTACATTTAGCAGCTTGTGTATAGCTGTGCTTCCCTTCCCCCCTCCCAGCATAAGTAAGGCTCAGTGTAACCTGAGCCACCAGTGCTGGAGTTTTCCCGCCTCACCGTAGGGGGTCTCCATTGTCTTCACATGTGCTGTCCATCCATGGCAGCCATTATGAGGATTCATTCTTTTCGCTTCTAACACGGTGGGAAGTTGCGTCAGAAACACGAAAGTTACCGTGTTGAACCATGCGCCGATCGGCATCGTTCCCGTGGTACTGGTGAACCCGTAACTGCAACAGAACCCAAGAAACAGATTTCTGCCTAGCCGATCCACCCAGACACTCTGCGTTTAGACTTAAATGCACGCCAACATCTTGCGGAGTACAATGGTATGCTGTGCATCGCTGTAAGAGACTCCATCTCTAAGTTATGATAGTTATTAGTTTTCTGAACTAAGATCACCACTTAGAGCAAGAGGAGGACCCTGGTAACTCCACCCCGTTTATGATGTCACGGCCACAGGTCTATAAGGTAGGGGCCAGGTATTCTACCTCAGATCTGCCCTGGACACCAGACTTATAGCAGCTCTGTGATGCATTGTGATGTGTCTCCCCTCCCCCGACCGCATGGCTTGCCTACTATGATCTAAGAACTGTAAGTTGATCTTCCTTATGTTAACCCCTTTTATTTTCTGTAACCATATTGTACATAACGATATTGTCTCAGCTTGTTACCGTTTTTTTAAACTATAAGCACTGCCTGCATTTTTAAGGAATAAACCTATAAAATTATTAGTTTGTTTCTCCTGCTCTATAAATGAATTTACACGTGCCTGAAGTACTACGCTACTGTTTTGGGGTTGCTACAGACCCTCTTGATAAATTGTTCCAAGTAAACCGTAGCTGGTGGCAGCTTAAAAGAAGGGGTGTAAAGTGTTGACCTATGGGGTGGCGTTGGCAGTGACGGAGCGGGTTTTATAAGTGTATTGCCCGGCTGCGGCCCGGAGTAATTATAATTCCCTCACTGCATCGTGCCCAATAGCCAGCACACATCCAAGTGACCCGTCTGGCGACTAATTATCCTAGGTGCAGTTCCCTGACTGACCTGAGGGTAAGGGGGGCGCCAGAGAGCTGCAAGTTCCTAAGTGGAAGTGGGATAATTATAAATCCCTGCAGTTTACTGGGTCGGACGGCAGCAGCCGTCGTGTGTGTGCGCGTTTTCGTCACATTTGCGGCACGGAGGGATCACAAGCCGTGATACCCCGGGCTACCGTGTGGCGGACCGTGTGCACGTTTCATCACGTGTGGTGGCAGAGCGGTGGGATTATAGAGCATTAGTGATCTGGTCTGAGCAATCATTCCTCTCACTAAAAAACTTGCACGGTTCTTGCGGGGACCCTGCAGCAAAAGTTTTGGAGAACGAACTCAGTGTTTAGTAGTCCTGAGACAATTGTGTGTACTTGCGGTTACCCCTCCCTTCTCTTTGGTTTTTCTATCCTATCTTTTATTTGGCAACCATGGCTACGAGGGGATACGACTGGTATAATCGGAATAGCAAGGAAGCTCTTCTTGCCATGTGCGAGTGGAGGGAGATTGTCCCCATGGCCCAAACCAAGGCCGAAGTGATCCAGGCCCTGATGGCACGGGACCACGCTGAGAGCGAGGCGGGCGCAGGAGCCGGCCCCAGCCAAGGTGGTGCTGCAGCAGAGGCCCAAACCCTGCACGATTACACCCAGGGCGGGTTGTGTTGTGAATGGACTTGAAATGAGTTCTGAGCAGAGGCTCCCTCTGGTGGTTACAAGCGGTACTGGACTGTCCAGTGAAGATTGTGAGGAGTGGGAATCAGGTGTTACTGACTGGTCTTATATAAGGGAGTCGCCTTCCCATCAGGGTTGCCGGTGATCAATTGTTCTGGTCTCAATCCTTGAGTCCTGTTTCCTTTGTAGCCTGCTGTGTCGTGTCTGCATCTCCTGCTAACAGATAAGACATTTTCTTCTTTTTGTTTTTGCGCTTGATTTTTGCATTTTGTCCTGCACTTCTGTGGGGGCCTTCAGGGTCCCCTCCGGGGGCTTTTGCCCTCTCAGTTTAGTTCAGCCACTGATGTTTGTACTTTTGCTTTTTCCAGTTTTTTCAGTGGCTGCTGTTTTGATTTTGTTACACCAGAGAACTAATTTAGGTGGTAGAGGTCGTGTGATCTCAGGTGATTTTGAAATTAGTAGAGTTGGTGCTTTTCAGGGTTTTTTGGGATTGCAGTAAGTGCCCTTCCTATCCTTTTCTATTTAGGTAGTTTGGGCCCAACGTTTGCTCATACTATTTTCTGTCTGTGTCAGTATTTCATCTTGTCTAACCGCCATTACATGTTTGGGGGCTTTCTATGTTCTTTGGGGATCTGCTCCGGGGCAGATAGCTTTCCTCTTTCTATCTTTAGGTGTAGTTAGTTTCTCAGGCTGTGACGAGGCGTCTAGGACCAACGTAGGAACGCTCCACGGCTGCCTCTAGTTGTGGTGGTTAGTCAGGGTAATGCAATCTCATAGATTCCAATTTCTCTGGTGTATTGCCTTTTTTACCTGCACTCCTCAGCTACCGAAACATAACAGTATCACCGGCCCAAAAATTGAAAATTGTATGGTACTCACAGAAGGGAAAAAATATTGTGAAAGAAAAAAGGTTGTCAGAGTTGTCAGAGATATTTTTCTGTTTGTTGCATTTTTTCCCTCTGTATCTCTGGGTGCTGGGGAGGATTTTTTTTTCTCTCAATGGAGTTTGCACAGTTGTCTGGCCGTGTGGATCACTTTGCCACTGAGGTTCGGAGTATTGCTACCTATCTTGCTAGGTTGCCTGTTGTGGAACCTAGGATTCCCATGCCAGATTTGTTTTTAGGGGATCGAGCTAAGTTTCAGAATTTCAAAAATAATTGTAAATTGTTTTTTGCCTTAAAATCTAAGTCCTCAGGGAACGCAGCGCAGCAGGTTCAAATTGTCATCTCTCTCCTGCGCGGCGATCCTCAGGATTGGGCTTTTTCCCTGACACCTGGGGATCCTGTTTTGAGTGATGTTGATGCATTTTTTCAGGCTTTGGGGTTATTATACGATGAGCCTAATGTCACTGATCAAGCTGAAAAAGCCTTGTTGGCATTAAATCAGGGTCTTGATGACGCTGAGTTATACTGTCAGAGATTTCGTAGGTGGGCAGTCCTGACCAAGCGGAATGACGACGCTTTGGCGGCCCTTTTTCGGAAGGGTCTGTCAGATAATGTAAAAGATGTTATGGTGGGATTCTCTGTCCCCTCTGCTCTCAATGATTCTATGTCATTAGCGATTCAAATTGACAGACGTTTGCGTGAGCGGAGAAGTATGCGTGGAATGGTGTTGCCTTGTGAACCTGCTTCTGAACCCATGCAGTGTGATAGAGTGGTGTCTGGGGCACAGCGTCATGAGTTTCGAAAGCGCAATGGGTTATGTTTCTACTGTGGTGATGCCTCTCATGCTATTTCAGTCTGCCCTAAGCGGGGAAGACGTTTTGCACGCTCAGTTGTCTTGGGTAGTGTTCAGACTAAGTTTTTATTAACTGTCACTCTGATATGCTCTCTGTCCTCATTTTCTGCTCAGGCTTTCGTTGATTCTGGAGCAGCTATTAACCTGATGGATTATTATTTTGCTAAACGTTGTGGGTTTCCCTTGATACCCCTACAGAAGTCTATTCCCCTACTGGGGATCGATTCTACCCCTTTGGCTGAGAATAAACCTCAGTTCTCTACTCAGGTGATAATGAGGGTTGAACCTGATCATCAGGAGTGCTGTAAATTTTTGGTTCTGTATAATCTGCATGATATTATCGTACTGGGCTTCCCTTGGTTGCAGTCTCATAATCCTGTTTTGGATTGGAAATCTGTGTCTGTAACCAGTTGGGGCTGCCAATGTGTTAATACCAACACTCCTGTTTTTTCTGCTTCCCCCCAGGCTCAGGATGTTCCTGACTTTTTGATTGATTTTTCTGATGTGTTTAGCGAAAGTAAATCTGCATCCTTGCCTCCCCATAGGAGCTATGACTGCGCTATTGAATTAGTGCCTGGTAGTAAATTCCCTAAAGGTCGCCTTTTTAACTTGTCTGTACCTGAACATGACGCTATGCGGTCTTATATCAAGGAATCATTGGAGAAGGGTCATATCAGACCATCCTCTTCACCCTTAGGTGCAGGTTTTTTCTTTGTGGCCAAAAAGGATGGTTCATTAAGGCCGTGTATTGATTATCGTCTTTTGAACAATATTACTGTAAAATATCAATACCCGTTACCTTTGATTTCTGACCTGTTTTCCAGGGTGAAAAACGCTACTTGGTTTACCAAGCTTGACCTCAGGGGGGCATATAACCTTATTCGCATTAAGCACGGGGATGAATGGAAGACGGCATTCAATACCCCTGAAGGGCATTTTGAGTACCTAGTGATGCCCTTTGGGCTCACTAATGCCCCTTCCGTCTTCCAGTCCTTCATGAATGACATTTTCAGGGATTTTGTGGATAAATTTCTGATTGTTTATTTGGATGATATCTTGATTTTTTCTAATGACTGGGACTCTCATGTGAAACATGTTCGAACTGTATTCCAGATTTTGAGAGAGAATGCTCTGTATGTGAAGGGATCAAAGTGTCTTTTTGGCGTACAGAGGATCTCATTTCTGGGATTCATTTTGTCCCCATCTGTTATTGAAATGGACCCGGTCAAGGTTCAGGCCATCTGTGATTGGGTCCAACCTACTTCATTAAAGGCTCTTCAAAGATTTTTGGGTTTTGCCAATTTTTATCGTAAATTTATTGGTAATTTCTCGGTTATTGTTAAACCATTGACTGATTTGACCAGAAAGGGTTCTGATGTGGTGAATTGGCCTCCTGAGGCAGTCTCTGCATTTCAGGAACTTAAGCAGAGATTCACTTCTGCTCCTGTTCTACGGCAGCCTGATGTTTCTCTGCCATTTCAGGTGGAGGTTGATGCCTCTGAAATTGGGGCAGGTGCCGTTTTGTCCCAAAAAGATCCAGAGACCTCTAAAAGTAACCCTTGTGCCTTTTTCTCTCGAAAATTTTCTCCTACTGAACGTAATTATGACGTGGGTAATCGGGAGTTACTGGCCATGAAGTGGGCTTTTGAAGAGTGGAGACATTGGCTGGAGGGAGCCAAACATCAGGTGGTGGTCCTTACGGATGGGCGCCTGGAGCTGATCCAGCGATACCAGCAGGAGCCCAAAGCCCAGCGAGAGGCTGATAGAGCCGAGGCCCAAGCCCAGCGGGAGGCTGAGAGAGCCGAGCGGGAAGCTCAGAGAGCCCATGAACTGGAGCTGCTCAGAGAAGGGGCAATGCCCTCCACAGCCCAGGGCAGTGTGCCCAGCAGCGCTCAGAGTCCCAAGCCCCGGCCGGAGCACTTTCCCGTGATGGAAAAGGATGGAGACTTGGACACTTTTCTGCGGGCCTTTGAGAAAGTCTGCAGACAGTACCGGCTGCCTGACAACCAATGGGCCAGGTACTTGACCCGCGGGCTAAAGGGCAAAGCTCTGGAGGCGTTTGCTTCACTCACGCCGGATCAAGATGACAACTATCAGGCCATCAAGCAGGCCCTGATCGCCAAGTACCAGCTAACCCCTGAGGTATACTGAAAGAAGTTCCGGAACCTCCAACGTGGCCCACATGACAGTTATAGCGATGTGGTGCAAGGACTCAGGAACCACTTTGACCAGTGGATCCATGGACTGTCACTTGACACCTTTGAGAACCTGAGGGACCTGATGATCAAAGACCAGTTCCTGCATCTGTGCCCAGCTGAGGTCCGACAGCACATCCTGGACCGAGAACTGGAGGACGCGGTCAGAACAGCACGGATCGCCGACAGCTATGAGGCCAACCGGAAAACCGAGGTGCGGAAGCTTGTCACCGCCCGCTGGGGAGGGGTAAGCCTGCAACCAACCCCAGTGCCCCTGCCAGTCATCCCTCTGGAGGCACTATCCCCTTTGCCAGCGCCAGGCCTACATCAGATCCCCGCCAGTGTTTCTCCTGTAAAAGGACTGGACACATCAGCGCCACCTGTCCGGAGAGGCAGAAGAACCCCCCAGCCAAGGCCTCCGGGCCCAACGCCTCTGTTCTTTTGGTGGGTGGTGTGGTGGGGAGGGTTGATGACAACGTGCAGCCCGTCCGCGTGGTGGCCCGTCTTGCTACAGGCCTCAAGGACACCGGGGCTGAACGAACCCTCATCCGACCCGAACTGGCGGCCCCTGAAGAGTTGATTCCGGGGAAAACCTTAACTGTCACCGGGATTGGGGGCGTCCACTACCCCTTGCCGATAGCCCGAGTTTTCATTGACTGGGGTGCCGGGAGTGGGGTGAAGGAAGTGGGGGTGTCCGAAAACCTGCCCACTGATGTTTTATTGGGGACTGATCTGGGGAGGATGGTCGCGTACTATGTCCCTGACACCCCTTCCCAATCTGATAATAAGGTTAACGTTAACCATGATGTTGTATGATGATGGGAAACTGATTGTGTTACCTGCCAATGCTTTGCTAAGTGATGATGCAACTGATAACCTTTCTTTCCCTAGGAATGATGCTGATAGTGATGTATCTGTGCCATCTGAACCTGTTAACCCTTTCTCTGAAGTGGTAGATGTGTCCACAGGTACAGGAGCGTTCAGCCACGTCGCTCTGCGAGTGAGACGGCTGAGGAACCCCTAGCAGGAGCAAGCGACAGTGCTCAAGGAAATGGGGAGGTGCATGGGAACCGTGAGGAAGGTGACGCCATGACACTGACCAGTGCCACCGAGGAAGGTAACTGGCCCATAAGTAGCACTGCTCCTGAAGTGTTGGGGGTGGATGGGGAGGTAGAGCCCATAGCAGCGCAGGCTGATGGGTCTATAGAAATCCCCGGGGAGACTGCATATGTAAAAAAAAAAAAATATCCTAGGGATCTGAGCCTAGAACAATGCCACTTCCTAAAGATCAATACAATCAGACAGAGACTTGGAAGCATAAGGCTATATAACAAACACTTTATTGAAAAATGATTAAAATATGTAAACAACACTTTAAAAATGGGATGTGAATCCAATAATATCCCCAAGATCATAGTATGCAAAATCACCAAAATATTCAAGTCACTAAGTGCTGTGTGCATATCTAATATCTATACGATGTAGTTCTAGAGTATATGTCTATATGTTTCCCCATATACCATATGCCATGTATCACTGGGGAAAAATCTATATTAGAGTGTATTGGGGCAATTGTGCCACTATCCAAGCAAAACACTATAAGATGTAGATTTAAGCACTAAGTCAAGAGGCAAAGAGAATTACACAATGGCTACTAGTGCACATATATAGTCAACTACCTGTTGTACATAGTGATTAAGTATAAAATCGAATGGCTATATGTACTATACCAGATAAATGCACCTAAAAGATTGTACACAAATCATGTCAGCAGTGGTGCAGTTAATTATAATGCTATGTAGCAAAAGAAAATACTAATATTCAGGCGATATACCAATTTCAAGTAAATTCTATATAACATCAGGAGGATTAGCTGCACCTAAGAGGTGTATATAACACTTGACTGGAGTGACTGAATATATACAATATAGAAAACATGGTGAAAAGTGAAAAGGGATATGCAAGTACGACCTGAGGGAATGCCGTTGTAGCCCCAACGCGCGTTTCGCGTTAGCTTCGTCCCCAGGTAGCTGACTATATATGTGCACTAGTAGCCATTGTGTAATTCTCTTTGCCTCTTGACTTAGTGCTTAAATCTACATCTTATAGTGTTTTGCTTGGATAGTGGCACAATTGCCCCAATACACTCTAATATAGATTTTTCCCCAGTGATACATGGCATATGGTATATGGGGAAACATATAGACATATACTCTAGAACTACATCGTATAGATATTAGATATGCACACAGCACTTAGTGACTTGAATAATTTGGTGCTTTTGCATACTATGATCTTGGGGATATTATTGGATTCACATCCCATTTTTAAAGTGTTGTTTACATATTTTAATCATTTTTCGGTAGACTGCATATGTAGCTGCTGTCACCCGCAGTCAGAGTGCCCGGATCGCAGGTAGCGCCCTGCCATCTGGACCCTCCTCCGCTACAGGAGAGACTGAACCAGAGGTGGACCCAGAGCCGGTCCCAGAGGGTCCCAGTGAGGAAGGAACCCTGACGTCACTTCTGGCTGCCTCCAGCCAGGAGTTCCAGGCCGCTCTGCACTCAGATAAAAGCCTGGAGAACTTGAGGCACCTCGCCGAGACGCCCACCTCCGTGACTGATAAGGAGAGGGTGTTCTGGGAACGAGGAAGGTTGTACCGGGAGACAGTACCCGGAGATTCCCAAAAGGAGTGGTTGAGGGAAAAACAGCTGGTCGTCCCACACCAGTTCCGAGGTGAGTTGTTGAGGATTGCCCATGAGATTCCACTTGCTGGACACTTGGGGATCAGCAAAACTAAGGCACGGCTGTCTCAACACTTCTATTGGCCCAAGATGGGGACAGATGTGACTAACTACTGCCGCTCCTGTATCACCTGTCAAAGAGTGGGGAAGGCGGTGCCTGCTCTTAAGGCTCCCCTGATCCCGTTGCCAGTGATAGAGGAGCCTTTCCAGAGGATCGCGGTGGACATTGTGGGCCCGCTGGCCGTCCCCAGCCGCTCTGGAAAGCAATACATCCTTACTGTGGTAGACTACGCTACCCGGTACCCGGAGGCAGTAGCTCTGTCCTCAACTAAGGCAGATAAGGTGGCGGATGCACTGGTGACCATCTTTTCACAGGTAGGATTTCCCAGGGAGATGCTTACCGATCGAGGGACCCAATTTATGTCTCGCCTAATGAAGGCTCTCTGCAGCAAAATGCTGGTGACGCGTATGGTATCGAGTGCGTATCACCCACAGACCAATGGTTTGTGTGAACGCTTTAACGGTACCCTCAAACAGATGCTCCGCATGCTGGTTGAGACCCAGGGATGCGATTGGGAGCGGTACCTCCCACACCTGCTGTTTGCCTACAGAGAAGTCCCGCAGGCCTCGACGGGGTTTTCCCCCTTTGAGCTCCTGTATGGCAGGCGAGTCCGGGGACCCCTCGGGTTGATAAAAGAATCCTGGGAAGATGAGCCAAACCCCACAGAAGTGTCCATCGTGGATTATGTCATGCGCTTCCGCGACAAGATGCAGACCTTGACGCAGTTGGTGCATGACAACATGACGCAGGCTCAGGCTGACCAGAAGCACTGGTACGACCAGAACGCCCGGGAGCGGACCTACCAGGTGGGTCAAAAGGTGTGGGTGCTGGTACCCGTACCAAAGGATAAGCTTCAGGCAGCCTGGGAAGGCCCGTACGTCGTGCACCAACGGCTCAACCCAGTCACCTACGTGGTCACGCTTGACCACACTCGGGGTAGGCGCAAGGCCTTTCACGTCAACATGATGAAGGCCCATCACGAACGTGAAGCCTGCGTCCTACCGGTCTGCAACCTGCCCGAGGACGGGGAGGAGGATCCCCTCCTGGACATGCTGGCCCAAGCCCAGGCCAATGGGTCCATTGAGGACATGGAGGTAAATGCCTCGCTAACCGCCTCCCAGCGGCTGCAGTTGCTGACCACTCTGGAATCCTTTCGGGCCGTGTTCACTAACCGACCCGGAAGGACCAAGTTGGCAGTCCATGAGGTGGACACCGGGGATCACGCCCCGTTACGGCGGACACCTTATCGGATCTCTGAGGAGGTGCAGCAGATTATGCGCCAGGAGATCCATGAGATGTTGCAGCTGGGGGTGATCCGGCCGTCCAAAAGCGCGTGGGCCTCACCTGTAGTTCTCGTGCCAAAAAAGGATCGGACCACCCGGTTCTGCGTGAACTACAGGGGGCTCAACGCCATCACTACCTCTGATGCGCACCCAATGCCACGCATCAAGGATCTGCTGGAGCGGTTGGCGAATGCCAAGTACATATCCATCATGGATTTAAGCCGGGGATACTGGCAGATTCCCCTGAGCCCTGAGGCGCAGGAGAAATCCGCCTTTATCACCCCTTTTGGACTGTACGAGTCCACGGTCATGCCTTTCGGCATGAAGAATGCCCCTGCCACTTTCCAGCGGATGGTCAACCACCTGCTTCAGGGACTGGAGGAGTACGCTGTGGCGTACCTGGACGACATTGCCGTCTTCAGTTCCACCTGGGAGGAACACCTTCAGCATCTCCAGGAGGTGCTCAAGCGTATTCACCAGGCAGGTCTGACCATCAAGCCGGGAAAATGCCAGATGGGCATGAGGGAGGTCCACTACCTGGGGCACCGGGTAGGCGGGGGTTCCATGAGTCCAGAGCCGAGAAAGTGGACGAGATCGTGTCCTGGCCCACCCCCAGGACCAAAAAGCAGGTGAAGTCCTTCCTGGGCACTGCAGGGTACTATAGGCGTTTCGTACCGAACTATAGCGCCATTGCAAAACCCTTGACGGACCTCACCAAGGGCGGTCTACCCCAAACAGTCAGCTGGACAGATGGCTGTGAGGCGGCATTCCGAGCTTTGAAAACAGCCCTGTGCAGCTCTCCAGTGTTGAAAGCCGTCGACAGCAGTCGGCCATTCCTGGTACAGACTGACGCCAGCGAATTTGACCTCGGTGCTGTACTCAGCCAGGTTGATTCGGGGAACCAGGAGCACCCCGTGTTGTACCTGAGCCGGAAACTTCTGCCGAGGGAAGTGGCATACTCCACCATCGAGAAGGAGTGCCTGGCTATGGTCTGGGCACTGCAACGTTTGCAGCCCTACCTGTACGGGCGCACCTTCAAGGTGGTCACCGACCACAACCCTCTGAGCTGGCTGCACACAGTGTCCGGAACCAATGGTAGGTTGCTACGCTGGAGCCTTGCCCTACAGCAGTATGATTTTGCCGTACAACACAAGAAAGGCAGCGATCATGGGAATGCTGATGGGTTGTCACGACGTGGCGAACCCGCTGAGGTGCGCATGGCGGATTACCGAGAGGTCATGCCTCCGTAGCGCCCTTAAAGGGGGGGAGATGTGATGACATCTACTACATTTAGCAGCTTGTGTATAGCTGTGCTTCCCTTCCCCCCTCCCAGCATAAGTAAGGCTCAGTGTAACCTGAGCCACCAGTTTTCCCGCCTCACCGTAGGGGGTCTCCATTGTCTTCACATGTGCTGTCCATCCATGGCAGCCATTATGAGGATTCATTCTTTTCGCTTCTAACACGGTGGGAAGTTGCGTCAGAAACACGAAAGTTACCGTGTTGAACCATGCGCCGACCGGCATCGTTCCCGTGGTACTGGTGAACCCGTAACTGCAACAGAACCCAAGAAACAGATTTCTGCCTAGCCGATCCACCCAGACACTCTGCGTTTAGACTTAAATGCACGCCAACATCTTGCGGAGTACAATGGTATGCTGTGCATCGCTGTAAGAGACTCCATCTCTAAGTTATGATAGTTATTAGTTTTCTGAACTAAGATCACCACTTAGAGCAAGAGGAGGACCCTGGTAACTCCACCCCGTTTATGATGTCACGGCCACAGGTCTATAAGGTAGGGGCCAGGTATTCTGCCTCAGATCTGCCCTGGACACCAGACTTATAGCAGCTCTGTGATGCATTGTGATGTGTCTCCCCTCCCCCGACCGCATGGCTTGCCTACTATGATCTAAGCACTGTAAGTTGATCTTCCTTATGTTAACCCCTTTTATTTTCTGTAACCATATTGTACATAACGATATTGTCTCAGCTTGTTACCTTTTTTTTAAACTATAAGCACTGCCTGCATTTTTAAGGAATAAACCTATAAAATTATTAGTTTGTTTCTCCTGTTCTATAAACGAATTTACACGTGCCTGAAGTACTACGCTACTGTTTTGGGTTGCTACGGACCCTCTTGATAAATTGTTCGAAGTAAACCGTAGCTGGTGGCAGCTTAAAAGAAGGGGTGTAAAGTGTTGACCTATGGGGTGGCGTTGGCAGTGACGGAGCGGGTTTTATAAGTGTATTGCCCGGCTGCGGCCCGGAGTAATTATAATTCCCTCACTGCAGCGTGCCCAATAGCCAGCACACATCCAAGTGACCCGTCTGGCGACTAATTATCCTAGGTGCAGTTCCCTGACTGACCTGAGGATAAGGGGGGCGCCAGAGAGCTGCAAGTTCCTAAGTGGAAGTGGGATAATTATAAATCCCTGCAGTTTACTGGGTCGGACGGCAGCAGCCGTCGTGTGTGTGCGCGTTTTCGTCACATTTGCGGCACGGAGGGATCACAAGCCGTGATACCCCGGGCTACCGTGTGGCGGACCGTGTGCACGTTTCATCACAGTTAGGTTGTATTGTATTGTATAGTATTGTATTGTGAGATGTTCCTGGAGGTCATGAGTTCCTCAGTGAAGCTTATTTTTGTATTGTGTGGGGGGTTTATGGTGGTGGGAGGGGGTGGGTGGTAGGTTTGTTATAGTTGTATTTGCTGTGTAACTAAAAAAAAAAAAAATAAAATAAATATATATATAATATATATATATATATATATAATATAAGGAAAAAAAATTGTGTGGTTTAGATAGATGTGTTTTAAGCCAGGTGGCTTTTGTGTTTCTTTTTGGGCGATGGACCAGAGTTTTCTTTGTCAGGTTTGGTGTGAAGTGTGTATGTGGTATTAATAAAATGTTTCTTCTCTCCTTGGGTGACGTAACCTGGGGAGGAGGAGATCTGGAGGAAACAAAAAGTGAGATGAAGTCGGCTGCAATTCTAGGCTGAGGTCACCTGCCTTTCTCAGATCGCAGCCGCTAAGCAGCTTGAGGCCAGGCAAGTACAGGAATGGGAGACCGGCCGGGAATCCCTGGTGCAGCATCAGAGAGAAGGATGGAGGAGGAAGCTTCTCTGAGGAAGAAGACAGTTTGTTTTTGGGGGGGGGGTTGCTTTGAATGGGGGCAGTTATGCTGGACTCGGACTTTTGCTGGACTGGGGGGATAATGTTGGACTCGGACGGTTGTTTTGCTGGGGTTTGGATTTTTGTTCTTTATTAATTGTAAGTTTTGTATTTTTATAATAAAAGAGTTCCCTGTATACAGAGATACATGATAAGATACTGTCTGCAGTCACCACTAGGGGGAGCTCCCTGTATACAGAGATACATGATAAGATCCTGTCTGCAGCCACCACTAGGGGAGCTCCCTGTATACAGAGAAACATGATAAGATCCTGTCTGCAGTCACCACTAGGGGGAGCTCCCTGTATACAGAGATACATGATAAGATTCTGTCTGAAGCCACCACTAGGGGGAGCTCCCTGTATACAGAGATACATGATAAGATTCTGTCTGCAGCCACCACTAGGGGGAGCTCTCTGTATACAGAGATACATGATAAGATCCTGTCTGAAGCCACCACTAGGGGGAGCTTCCTGTATACAGAGATACATGGTAAGATCCTCTCTGCAGCCACCACTAGGGGAGCTCCCTGTATGCAGAGATTCATGATAAGATCCTGTCTGCAGCCACCACTAGGGGAGCTCCCTGTATACAGGGATACATGATAAGATCCTGTCTGCAGTCACCACTAGGGGGAGCTCCCTGTATACAGAGATACATGGTAAGATCCTGTCTGCAGCCACCACTAGGGGGAGCTCCCTGTATACAGAGATATATGATACGATCCTGTCTGCAGTCACCACTAGGGGGAGCTTCCTGTATACAGAGATACATGATAAGATTCTGTCTGCAGCCATCACTAGGGGGAGCTCCCTGTACACAGATACTTAAGATCCTGTCTGCAGTCACCACTAGGGGGAGCTCACTGTATACAGAGATACATGATAAGATCCTGTCTGCAGCCACCACTAGGGGGAGCTCCCTGTATACAGAGATACATGATAAGATCCTGTCTGCAGCCATCACTAGGGGGAGTTCCCTGTATACAGAGATACATGATAAGATCCTGTCTGCAGCCACCACTAGGGGGAGCTCCCTGTATACAGAGATACATGATAAGATCCTGTCTGCAGCCACCACTAGGGGAGCTCCCTGTATACAGAGATACATGATAAGATCCTGTCTGCAGTCACCACTAGGGGGAGCTCCCTGTATACAGAGATACATAATAAGATCCTGTCTGCAGTCACCACTAGGGGGAGCTCCCTGTGTACAGAGTCACACAGCCACCACTAGAGGCCTGTAGTCTGTGGAGGAAGGTGTGCGATTGTTTGCTCCAGGAGAGAGACCAGTTTTTTTTCTTACACCCAGGAATCCCCCCCCTCTCTGACCCAGGAAAGAGAGGGGTGTAGTGGATGAACTGTGGGGCTAAGTCCCCGTCTCCCACCCCTCGGTCTAAGCCGGCGGGGGGTGGGAGCTCATTGCTACCGGCAAAGAGGGTCACCAGATCCAGCAAGGCCCGAAACATGGAGGAGCCCAAGAAGACCCAGGAGGGCTGCAAAGCTCCTAAGGCTGAGGCGAGGGCCACTGCGGTGTCTCCTCCCGGAGGTGAGCGGAGTACTCGCAGAGGTGCAGCGGCGGCGGTGCAGAAGGACTGGGGCACTAGGGCCGCAGGGGAGCCGGTTACCAGCTATGGCTCCCGCATCCATGTGTACCTCTGCGAGTATGAGGAGGCTGGTAAGACCCTGAGGAGGCTCCGGGAGGAGATGAAGGAGGCGAGGCAGGCTGCAGACAGGGCCTCCCGTACACAGAAGTCTGCCCTAACAGCCAGGATATCCAGTCTGAGGATCGGCATTGAGGGCATGGAAGCCCGGAAAGCGGCTATACTGGATAACAGCGGGCCTTTCCGGGAAAAACTGGACAATGAGGACAGATTCCATAACATGGCTGCTGTGAAGGAGCCAGAGGGGTCTTGGCGTCCGACCCAGGTGGAGGAGGTGGACCATGTGGAGATGGAGGAGGCACCGTACCCACCTGGGGGCTTGGTAAGTGATCTCCAGGCCACACACAGCGGGATAGATCCAGTGCAGTACCCACTCCCATCAGACAATAGCATTTCAGAGGATGATGGGGGTGATGCGGATGATAGCGGCAGCGATAAAAGCAGTAGTGGGGGTTGCCTCGTCTTGCAGCAGATCCGTCAGCTGGAGTCCCCAGTAAATTATGCCCACCTGAAGTTTGGGGATGAGGTCTGCGGGGACGAGGCAACCAGGAGGGGGAAAAAGAAACGGAAAAAAAGGAAGAAAACATGGGAGGAGAGGTTGGTGTTTGTGCCCCTTCCTGGGACCCCCCAGTCCCGCTGTGTGGAACCCGCTACCCACCCCGGCCCGGGACCTGCAGTGGTTCCGGTGCGAGGGAGCGGGGAGAGTACAAGTCATATGGCGCCGGTCGCCGTCTCTGCTGGCAGTAGCAGAGGGGGCGAGAGTGGGCATGCGGCTGCAGAGCCGGACAGTGTGCATGGTCTGGAGTGTGGCCCTGTGGCGGGCGGTAATAAGATCTGTGGAGGTGTCCATGCCCGATCCTCTGTGAAAACCGGGGACGGCCTGGCGCCTGTTGCACCCGCTGACGCTCGGGGGGTGGAGGCTGTGGGTACCTTGCCGGTGGTCACCGCTCCCCGCAGTGTTGGCGGTGCACTGTCAGCCAGGGCCGCATCATCGGCGGCGTGTGCTGTGGTGTTGGGGTCCCCCACATGCAGATCCGATGCTGGGTCAAAGTCAGGGGCCCCGGCACCAGTTATCATCTCAGGTGCAGCTGTAATGGCTGCGGTAATGCCGGCCCGGATCGCACCACCGAGGTCATCTGCATGTGTGTCACCTGTATCTGCGGGGAACCTGGTGGTGAAGTGCACACAGGAGTGTGGAGATGGTCTGCAGGAGAGGCTGGAGCAACAGTCTGCAAGCAGCACATGCTCTGCTGAAAAGCAGGGTGTGGTAACTAAACCCTGCAATACCACTCTTAAAGGGGCAGTAGCACTGCAAATACAACCCCCCCAGCAGAAAGCAGTGAAAAAAACACAAATGAAAATGTAAATAATAATGGAAGTGGTGCAAGTGGTGTGAATAGTGTCTGTGACAATGGTGAAGGGTCAGGTGTTGGAGGGGTGGTTTCTGCTGGAGGTATGGTTGGTGTGAATGGTGCCAGTGTGGGAAAGGAAAAAAATAAAAGTTCTACTAGTGAAAATGGTGTGGCTGAGGTAAGTGAGGTGGAGATGGTTGACTGTGAAGTTGAGGGTTCAGAGAATATAGGGGCTGGTCCATCGTCCACCTCACCTGCAGGCACCATAAGTTATGCGGCTGCTGCCGGTGGGGTTCTGCGGGGGTCTTCCTCATCTCCGGACCCAGGGAATGATGCTTTTCGCCGCCGCTTCCTGGAGGCCCTCAAAAAAGGGGAGCGGACGATCAATGTAGAGGGAAGAGAGGTGGAGTTGTCCTACTGGCTAGATAAGTTTGGTCTAGCTGCCTTCCAAGAGAAAAGGGGGGTGGAGACCGTGTGGTCCCTCCCGACAGCCGGGCAGGGGGTCTCCAGGAGAAATGTTGTTCGTCTTCGCTGGAGGGGCGATGAGGCCTGTCCATCTAGGACAAATGTGGTGAAGCTCCTCATGAAGATGGACTTCAGGGCTATTGACATCTTTGCTCTGATACATCCTTTTGGGACCTCCACCTTTGATATCAGCTTTGTTCGGCCAGAGGGCTTAGAGCTCTTTTGGTCAAATTATGAGCTGGTAAAAGAGGAGCCCGGCTGGCGAGGGTTTGCTGTGGAGGCAATTTCTCGCCAAAGTGGGCCAAAGAAAGTGACCGTTTTAACATGTAATGAGTCCCTTTCTGGCGTTGACATAATGACCTGGTTGAGCCGGTACGGCGAGGTTGTGGAGGTCCCTAAAAAGAATCGGGACGATTTTGGCATCTGGTCAGGAGGCTGGACCTTCATGGTAAAGTTGAAGCGTTCAGGGGGCACTGTCACCCACATCCCTTCCTCGGCTTTCCTGGGAAGGGATCGTATTCTGGTCTTCTACCAGGGGCAGCCGAAGGTCTGCCACAGGTGCGGTGATCCTCGCCACTTCAGCGCGGGCTGCAAGGTGCAGAAATGTGCCTTGTGTGGCGAGGTGGGTCACCTCGCCGCGTCCTGTGGTGTCATTCGATGTCACCTGTGTGGTGATCTAGGTCACCCGTTCAGCCGCTGCCCTCGTTCATTCTCTAATGCCATGGCCAGCCGGGCGGAGGGGAGCCGCGAGGAAGTTCTTGGCGGTGCAACTTCTGCGGGGGTTGGCGGTGGCGGCAGGGGAGGAGCTGAGGGGCCGATGAGGAATGGCAGGGCTAGGGGTCCCTCTTACCAGGGAGGAAGGCAAGGCGTCAGGAGGGCAGGGGGCAGGAGGAGCCCCGGGAAACTGGGGTAATGACTGCCCCCTCCTCCGAGGCGACGGCCCATGTCACTGAGGCCCCGGGGGAGGAAGCGGTGAATGAGGAGATCAGTCGGATGGAGAATGAGGAAGTGGCTGATCTCTCAGATGCCTCACAATATGAAAGTTTTGATGAGGATGGAGGGGAACAGCCAAAAGAAATGGGTGACAAGGGTACCAAGAGTGCAAAAAATAAAAAAAAGAAGAAAAAAGGTGGAAAATCTTCTTCCCTGACCAAGGTGCCTAAGGAAGGTCCCACCTACTCCCCTCTGATCTCCCTCTCCAACCGGTTCCAAGCCCTTGATGACCCTGCTGAGATGGGGGTCGGGGGTGAGGTTCCGGAGGTAACATCTGGAGGGTCTTTGGGAGGGGGCGGAGTCCCTTCTCCGGAGGGTATGTCTTTTTCAGGAGGTGGGGCCAACCCTGCGTCCGGAGATGAGAAAGAGGTGGGGGGGATGGATACCTCTGTCTCTTTGAAAAGAAGAGGGGGGGCTTCATCGTCCGGAGATGAGCGGGCTAGGAAAAAGGGTGGGGGGAAGAAAAAGGCCATCTAACTCGATCACTCATGATGGCGGCACCCACCCCGTTGACTCTGGCGACCATTAATGTCGCTAGTATAAAGTCAGATGCGGCTAGATTTGCGGCCTTTGATTTTCTCACCCGATTTGAGGCTGACATTTTGTTTTTGCAGGAGACCAGACTTACGGATATGGGGGCCATACGCAAGGCGGAGAGTGAGTGGAGGTGCGGGTCCTCGTACTGGTCTCTTGCGGCCGAGCCGTGTAGCGGGGTGGCGGTCCTTTTTAAGACTGCATCGGTTGAATGCCGGAGAGTTATCGAAGTAGAAATGGGTAGGTGCCTGGTCTTAGACGTCTTCATGAGGGGACAGGAGCTTCGGCTCATTAACATCTATGGTCCACAGTCAAAGTGGGACCGTAAATGTCTCTTCCTGAAGATTAAGCCCTATCTTTTTACGAGTCGGCAGGTGGTCTTTGGAGGTGACTTTAACACTGTCACAAGGCTTCGTGATAGGGGAGGCTCCATTGACCGGCTGGCTTATGATAGTAATACTCTTAATAGCATAGCTAGTGACGCTCGCCTGGTGGATGTCCACATCCGGCACACCCCAGGTCACTGTGGTTTCACCTTTCATAGAGGTAGCTGTAGGTCTAGGATAGACAGGTTTTTTTTGAAGGAGGAAGCCATCTCTTCAGCAGTGTCCGTTGTTGAGGTGGAGTTCTCCGATCACTGTCTGATTTCTTTTTCTCTGAATGTTTCAGAAACCCCTCGGATGGGAAAGGGACTATGGAAGCTGAATTCGTCCCTCTTGGAAGAAGCAGAGATAAGACAATCCTTTGAGGACTTTCTTCAGAGCCAGGTACCGCTTTTGGATCTCTGTAGCGATAAGTCAGAGTGGTGGGAGATCTTCAAGGAACGGGTTGCGAGTTTCTTCCGCCAGCTCTCGAGCCACAGGAGCCTGAGCAGGTACCGCCTGTATCAGGAACTGAGGAGGAAACTCGAACATCTCGTCTCGGCTGGAGGTGACCGTGAGGAGATCTCCAGAGTGAAGTCTTTACTCAAGAGGTGTCAGTACGATAGGCACACATCTTTGGTTTTTGAGAGGGATTTCGGGAGGTACCGCTCGCCCGACCCCTACAGAAACTGTAAGATGTCAGTGAGTTGTAAGGTGGTGACAGGACTGATCGACAGTACGGGTTCCCTGAACAGATCCAAATCAGGGATCCTGGAGGTGATCAGATCTTTCTACTCACACCTCTTGGGGAAGAGGGATCTGGATCGGAACGTGATGTCGGCTTTCCTGGCCGAAGCCATCCCTGAGCCAGGGGATGACCCCTCGCTTCACGTTTTGACAGAGGCAATCAGGGAAGAGGAAGTGCGACTGGCCATTGATGGGCTTCGGCCTAAGAAATCGCCAGGTCCGGATGGCTTAACATCCGAGTTTTATAAGACCTTTAGGGACTCCTTGGTCCCCCTCTTGACTGAGGTGTTTAACGAGTGTCTCTCCTCGGGCGCTCTTTCCCGGTCAATGAGGCAGTCAGCCCTGATTATCCTGTCAAAGGGTAAAGACTCGTCCCGTATTGAGAATTGGCGTCCCATAGCGCTTCTCAATACGGACCGGAAGGTTCTGGCAAAGGTGCTGTTCAATCGGCTGGTGAAGTTTGCACCCCGGCTCCTTTCGGGGGCCCAGCATTGCTCTGTTCCAGGCCGCAGCACTTTTAGTGCAGTACTCGGTGTCCGAGAGGCAGTGGAGCAGGGTAGGGCTGGCCACTGGAAGGGGTACTTGCTGTCTTTAGATCAGGCGAAGGCTTTTGATCGGGTTAACCACGAGTACCTCTGGTCCGTCCTT
This sequence comes from Oophaga sylvatica, assembly GCA_033576555.1. Lineage (NCBI taxonomy): Eukaryota > Metazoa > Chordata > Amphibia > Anura > Dendrobatidae > Oophaga > Oophaga sylvatica. Next base: position 72,619 of record JARQOD010001502.1, on the reverse strand, counting down.
CTGAGGTACGGTCTGCCTGGGGGGTTTGTAAATTGGCTAAAGATCCTGTATGCGGGGGCAGAGACTTTCCCGCTCGTGAATGGTTGGTCTGGCCACCCTTTTGAGGTTGGGTCTGGGGTCCGCCAGGGCTGTCCGTTGAGCCCGCTGTTATACGTGTTCGCGATAGATCCCCTTTTAAGGAGGATTGAGCGCGGGCCGTTGGCGGGAGTCAGGATGGACCAGGCGGCCCCAGAAGCCACTCTGAGGGTGGTAGCGTATGCTGATGACGTCTCCCTTTTCGTATCCTCGGGTGAGGAGGCGGAGTGGGTCATGTCTGAGGTTGGTCGCTACTCGGAGGCTTCTGGGTCCGGAATTAATCAGGAAAAGTGTGAGAGTCTCTGGCTGGGAGGGGGAGATCCTAGTTTCGGTCTCCCGGACACTCTTCCAGAGCCTCAGGCATCAGCAAAAATCCTAGGCATCGAATTTGGCCCGGGGGACTACCCCCAGCAAAATTGGGAGGGCAGACTCAGGATCGCCGCCCAGAAGGTGGACCAATGGAAGGGTTGGTCTTTGACCCTGAGGGAAAGGGTTAGCCTGGTTAAGGGTTTTTTGCTACCCTTGTTAATATACCTGGGCAGTGTCTGCATGTTGCCAGAGCCGCTCTGGACACGGGTCTACAGCCTGTTTTTCCAAATGTTATGGGGAAATAGGCTGAACCTAGTCAAGCGAGAGGTCACATATCGCACAAGGAGACTAGGAGGGTTGGGTATGGTCAACCCAGTGGTGTTTCTAGTAAACACTTTTGTCAAGACTAACATCGCCAACCTCTGGTCAGAGAGGGCTCCTCCGTGGGTATTCTCCTGCAGGGGATGGCTTCGGCCCTTCTTCCAGGAATGGGAGACAGGAGGGCAAGTGAAGGACCTGCGCACACCGCATGGGCATCTCCCGGCTTACGCTACCCCGGTTCTGAAGGTGATCCGCCAGTGGGGTCTGGGAATGTGGGAGATCAGGACCATGTCGAGGAAATTCCTTGACAGGAGGGTCCTGTTGACCCGTTTCCAGAAGCCTCTGGTGCTCAAAGATTGCCCAAGTCGGGATCTGGAGGGCGGGCTGAGGTTATTGAATTCTGAACGGGTCCCCTTGAAGTTTTGGGACTTGGCTTGGCGCTGCTTCCACGGGAAACTGTATGTAAGGGACAACCTGAAGTGTAGGAACTCCGAAGATCGGGGTTGTCCCCGTGAGGAGTGTTGCGACACGCTGGAAAGCATGGAGCACTTCCTCCTTCAGTGTCCTTTTAATGCAGGGGTCTACAACAGGGTGGGTGCTTCCATAGGCTGGCCTCGGCTGGCACACCTTTCCTATGCGGAGTGGGCGTATGGGGCATTCGGATCCCTGGGTGGCCGAGATCGGGGCACTTTATTTCTAGTCAGTTTAGTCGTCAGGTTTTACACGTGGAACGCACGGTGCTTAGTGTCAACTCAGCAGAAAATCCTCCCCGGGACGAGGTTGTTAGGAACATTCTGGGTGGCCTGGTGAAGGTGCGCTCTCTGGAGTATGACAGGCTGGGTGCAGCGAGGGCCTCTCTTCTCTGGAGAGGGTTCTCATTTAATGTACCCTAGGGCCTAGATAAGCAGGTAAGTGGTAGGGACAGGTAGATAGCTTCAGTAGGGACAGGTAGATAGTTAGGGACAGGACAGGGACAGCCAAGGGACAGTTAGGTAGGCACACGGTGAGTTAGGTAGGGTAGTAGGGTCAGGCAGGGAGAGACAGGGAAAGGTAGGTAGATAAATAGGGACAGATGTTTAGGCAGGTAGGGACGGCTGGTAGAGTAAGGATTGTTAGGATAGAAGCCTGTCATCTCCGGGTTCCTGGTGACGGGCTGGGGGCTTTTCACTGTCAGATTTTTGTTTTGCAGAAGTGAATTACTGATATAGGGCTGACAGGCACCAATCCTGGCTCTGGGGAAGTGTTGTGATATAGAGAGTTAGGTTGTATTGTATTGTATCGTATTGTATTGTAAGATGTTCCTGGAGGTCATGAGTTCCTCAGTGAAGCTTATTTTTGTATTGTGTGGGGGGTTTTATGGTGGTGGGAGGGGGTTGGTGGTAGGTTTGTTATAGTTGTATTTGCTGTGTAACTAAAAAAAAATATATATATATATATATATATATAAAAAGGAAAAAGAAAATTGTGTGGTTTTGATAGATGTGTTTTAAGCCAGGTGGCTTTTGTGTTTCTTTTTGGGCGATGGAGCAGAGTTTTCTTTGTCAGGTTTGGTGTGAAGTGTGTATGTGTGGTATTAATAAAATGTTTCTTCTCTCCTTGGGTGACGTAACCTGGGGAGGAGGAGATCTGGAGGAAACAAAAAGTGAGATGAAGTCGGCTGCCATTCTAGGCTGAAGTCGCCTTTCTCAGATCGCAGCCGCTAAGCAGCTTGAGGCCGGGCAAGTCCAGGAATGGGAGACCGGCCGGGAATCCCTGGTGCAGCATCAGAGAGAAAGATGAAGGAGGAAGCTTCTCTGAGGAAGAAGACAGGTTTTGTTTTGGGGGGGGTTGCTTTGAATGGGGGCAGTTATGCTGGACTCGGACTTTTGCTTGGACTGGGGGGGTAATGTTGGACTTGGACGGTTGTTTTGCTGGGGTTTGGATTTTTGTTCTTTATTAATTGTAAGTTTTGTATTTTTTATATTAAAAGAGTTCCCTGTTTACAGAGATACATGATAAGATCCTGTCTGCAGTCACCACTAGGGGGAGCTCCCTGTTTACAGAGATACATGATAAGATTGTGTCTGCAGCCACCACTAGGGGAGCTCCCTGTATACAGAGATACATGATAAGATTCTGTCTGCAGTCACCACTAGGGGAGCTCCCTGTATACAGAGATACATGATAAGATTCTGTCTGAAGCTACCACTAGGGGGAGCTCCCTGTATACAAAGATACAGGATAAGATTCTGTCTGAAACTACCACAAGGGGGAGCTCCCTGTATACAGAGATACATGATAAGATCCTGTCTGCAGCCACCACTAGGAGGAGCTCCCTGTATACAGAGATACATGATAAGATCCTGTCTGCAGTCACCACTAGGGGGAGCTCCCTGTATACAGAGATACATGATAAGATCCTGTCTGCAGCCACCACTAGGGGGAGCTCCCTGTATACAGAGATACATGATAAGATTCTGTCTGAAGCTACCACAAGGGGGAGCTCCCTGTATACAGAGATACATGATAAGATCCTGTCTGCAGTCACCACTAGGGGGAGCTCCCTGTATACAGAGATACATGATAAGATTCTGTCTGCAGTCACCACTAGGGGAGCTCCCTGTATACAGAGATACATGATAAGATTCTGTCTGAAGCTACCACTAGGGGAGCTCCCTGTATACAAAGATACAGGATAAGATTCTGTCTGAAACTACCACAAGGGGGAGCTCCCTGTATACAGAGATACATGATAAGATCCTGTCTGCAGCCACCACTAGGAGGAGCTCCCTGTATACAGAGATACATGATAAGATCCTGTCTGCAGTCACCACTAGGGGGAGCTCCCTGTATACAGAGATACATGATAAGATCCTGTCTGCAGCCACCACTAGGGGGAGCTCCCTGTATACAGAGATACATGATAAGATTCTGTCTGAAGCTACCACAAGGGGGAGCTCCCTGTATACAGAGATACATGATAAGATCCTGTCTGCAGTCACCACTAGGGGAGCTCCCTGTATACAGAGATACATTATAAGATTCTGTCTGAAGCTACCACTAGGGGGAGCTCCATGTAAAGTCCCCCTCCTCATTTACAGGTCTTGGGGAAGGTCTCAGGGGCTAATAGGTCAATATGTCATTAGCATATTAGCAAACAGCACAGAACTGTGAGGGCTGATATCAGATGGCAACAACAGCCATTCATCAATTAGCTAATAACGACTCATCCTACAAGAGAACGCCATGAACATCAGCAAAATATGAATACAAACAAAATGACCCCCACATACCATATCCCACCATCACTGTTATCATACTTTTCTGATGGGACACTGTGGAGGAATTAAATGTGGGGGTATCTTACTGTGTTTGAGGGGCATCATACTTTATGAGGTAATGAAAGGGGTATCATTGTGCATAGGGAACATTAAGGGGCTTCAATAGGGGTAAAATTACATTACAAGGGCTGCAAAGTTGTGAGATCTGCTCCTCAGTGACCTGCGTTGAATATTATTTTTCTGTGAGGGGGCATTAGGACTTCTGCTATGGGGCTCCATGATTTCTATGTACGCCCCTGCTAGGAGGACGTCACCAGGTGTTTAGATCTGATTTGAGGATTAATGTTTGGGATTCTTCAGCATGGAGGGTCCTCTCCGTTCACTCCCTGGCTGGATGTGGTGGCCGGTGACTGTGGAGATCAGAGGACCCCTATTCTGGAGACTGGTGGCTCTGTGAGGAGGTCCATGGTCTCTCTGCTATCCTGCTGATATGTCTGTGGTGTATAGAGCATTAAAACTGCAGTTACATAAATAAAAGACCCCAAATACTGACACGATGCGACGGGCGGGGGTCTACAAGGTAACAATGATCGCACATCTGCCACAAACTGGATGGATGATGAAGATTTCACATCCGACCCCGTGACAGTGGATGTCACACATTACGGACAGTGGTCCTCTGTAGCGCCCGGTCTGTGGGTATGCAGCGTATCCATGTGCTTGGTGTGATACATATACATTATATATACAGCCCTATAACATCTCCGTGTATCACAGTCCTGACCTAGCGGCGCTGGGTGACACTTACACATTATGGACAGTGGTCCTCTGTAGCGCCCGGTCTGTGGGTATACAGCGTATCCATGTGCTGGGTGTGATACATATCTATAATATAACGGTGGGAGCGTCCCTCTGTCTGAAGCCTTTATAGACTGCGCAAGCGCGACATGCCTGCACAGTCTGGCTCCAGACAGAAGAAGGCATCCAGCGGTGAGGATTGTGTATGGCGCCGGAGATCGCGGTACGCGTAGACACTGAATGCATACCGTGATCTCCGGCGCCATACTTACATACTTACCTGACTGGGAGGAGCGTTGCCGCAGCGCTTCTCTTCTCACCGGGGCAGGAGACCAGGAGTGCGCGTCAGAATCACGCATGCGCATAGCGCTATCTGGCGCCATTTTGCTGAAGACACATTTACAGTGTGTCTTCAGCAATATGGCGCCGGACAGCGTGGTATGGGCGCAGCTCTCCTCCCTCGGCCTCCGGCAGAACAGGACGGCGCTGGAGCACAGGGAAACAAGTGAGTATAAATGTTTTTTTTTGGGTATGTGTGCAGTTTAATAGGGGTGAGGGGGACCATACAAATCAGGATAGGGGGTGAGAGGACCATGCATACCAGGATTGGGGGGTGAGGGGACCATGCATATCAGGATAGGGGGGTGAGGGAACCATGCAAATCAGGATTGGGGGGTGAGAGGACCATGCATATCAGGATTGGGGGGTGAGGGGACCATGCACATCAGGATTGGGGGGTGAGAGGACCATGCATACCAGGATTGGGGGGTGAGGGGACCATGCATATTAGGATAGGGGGGTGAGGGAACCATGCACATCAGGATTGGGGGGTGAGAGGACCATGCATATCAGGATTGGGGGTGAGAGGACCATGCATATCAGGATAGGGGGGTGAGGGGACCATGCATATCAGGATTGGGGGGTGAGGGGACCATGCATATCAGGATAGGGGGGTGAGGGAACCATGCATATCAGGTTTGGGGGGTGAGAGGACCATGCATATCAGGATTGGGGGTGAGGGGGACCATGCATATCAGGATTGGGGGGTGAGGGTACCATGTATATCAGGATTGGGGGTGAGGGGACCATGCATTCCATGATTGAGGGGTGAGGGGACCATGCATACCAGGATTGGGGGATGAGGGGACCATGCATACAAGAATTGGGAAGTAAGGGGTGCCAGGTATACCAGGATTGGGGATGAGGGGACCATGCATACCAGGATTGGGGGGTGAGGGGACCATGCATACCAGAATTGAGGGGGTGAGAGGACCATGTATACCAGGATTGGGGGGTGAGGGAAGCATGAATACCAGGATATGGATGAGCAGGTACCATGCATACCAGGATAGGGATGAGGGGGCCATGCATACCATTATAGGGATAAGGGGGCCATGCATAGCAGGATAGGGATGAGGGGTACCATACATACCAGGATAGAGATGAGGGTACCATGCATACCAGGATAGGGATGAGGGGTGCCATGCATACCAGGATAGGAGGGGGCAGCACATACCAGGATGGGAAACCATATACCTATAAAAATGCTTGCCACCCGGGTGTAGAACGGGTTCATAGCTAGTACAATATATACCATGCATTATTAAACCCCCAGTCCTATAACATCTCCATGTATCACAGTCCTGACCCTGCAGCGCTGGGTGACACTTACAGTTGTCTCAGACTCCGGTGCACAGGACGCTCTTGACTTCCCCTCCTTGCTCTCGGTGTGATGGAGCGCGGTCGTCTCACATCTGATCTGACTGAGTGACTAGGAGGAAACTCGTTGGGTCACGGCCCTATAGCCGATCCCACAACACCGGCTGCTCACTGAGGCACATGGATGACGGCGCTAAGCTTGTACCAGTGGTTACACAGTCTGTGCAGGAAAGTGGAGCCCCAATGTGTCTGCTCAGCCGGCAATAATCCTGATTACCCTTAAGGGGTTTAACTATTGGGGGTTACAATCACATTGTCGCATCCCTCAAACCTGGAGCCTTCAGATACCAAAAGACCCCTCTGCCACATGCAGGGCCGGCTCCAGGTTTTTATGGGCCCCGGGCGAAAGAGTCTCAGTGGGCCCCTTTAACACAGACCACGATTCATGATGCACAGATACTGCAGAGAAATAGGTACAGTACAATGCCAAACACTTCTCTTCTTCCATTACATGAGTGATATCTATTGTAAATTGTACAATAGCTCAGAAACCGCCAAATCCTCACAGCGCACAGTACAGACTGGACAGTACAGTCCTCCATACAATATTATGGGCACCACATAGTCCTCTATAAAGTATAATGGGCCAAATATAATGCTCCATAAAGAATATTGGACCCCAAATAATGCTCCATACAGGATACTGGTCCCCATATAATGCTCCATACAAAATATGGAGCTCTCCTCTGCACTGTGCTGCGTTCTGCACTGTTACGGTTCAGGAAAGGGCGCTGTGGAAAGACTCCCCATCATCATCACCGCAGCACTCTCTCACATACACACAGACACACACCTCACATCTCACCTGTCCGGCGTCAGCGCTCTCTGCCACAGCCGGCCGCTGAATGATGACGTCATTCAGCGGCGCTGCTGTCAGAGGAAGCACGGGCGCCCTGCAGAGGGAGCCTGGAGCTGCGGATTGCGGAGGCACGGGGAGAGGTGAGTATTGTGCCAAGCCGGCTGCCGGGGCCCTGAGCAAGTGGGGGGGGCCCAGTGGCGGCGCTGGCACCACTCTCCTCCGCTGATGGGCGCCGGGGTGCCTGACGACGAGTGGGCCCCCCCGCCCAGGGGTGGGATTCAGCCGGTTCTCCCCGATTCGATGGAACCGCTTGTTAAAAAAGCTGCCGGTTCCCCGAACTGGGGAGATTCAGGGCCGCGATCCGGTACTGGCCCCACTGCCCCAGCACCTGCACAGGGCCGGCCGCACAGCAAATTGTGTGCGGCCGAGCCTGCTGTACTGTGACGCGGCCGGCAGCAGACACAGCCAACCACATCACAGTGTATAGGGCCGGGAGCTGTGCACGGCCGTCACCTTGACGGCTGCACAGCTCCTTCTTCCTCAGTAAATGCTGAGGCTGAGACTGTATGGGCTCCTTCCAGGTGTGACGTCGTTTCCTGGAGGGGGCGTGTTCTGCCAAAGCCAGGAAGAGAAGTGGCCATTAGACGTTGGTCTCAGCATTCTGATGCTGGCGTCTAGCTGCAGGAGGGAAATCAGAGGTGAGAGTCCTCAGTGACACCGCGGAGGATTTATTAATTAACGGGTTGGGGGCTGATACTGGGGGCTGTGTAGTGGGGTGTGAGGAGGTTATGCACACTTGTGGGATCTGTGTGTGCTCCTGGGGGGTTATGCACAGCTGTGGTCTGTGTGGCTCTGAGTTTGCGCTGTGGGTCTGTGTGTGCTCCTAGGGGTTATGCACGGTTGTGGGGTCTGTGTGTGCTCCTAGGGGATTATGCACGTGTGGGTCTGTGTGTGCTCCTAGGGATTATGCACAGCTGTTGGTCTGGTGGCTCCTAGGGGTTATGCACAGCTGTGGAGTCTGTGTGTGCTCCTAGGGGGTTATGCACAGCTGTGGGGTCTGTGTGTGTGTGGAGCCCAGCTGTGCTTGGAAACCTAATCTCCAGAAGGGTGCACTGAAGGTAACCACCACTAGAGGTCCAACATTTACATTCACACACCTTCACCCATCCCTAGAGCCACCAGAGGGAGCTATATAGAGACGTATAAAGGAGGGTGAAGTAAAGAGCAGACAGTCGAGTCGAGTGGAGTCTAGCTTAGAGAGTGTGTGTGAGCGCAGAGAGAGCGGAGATAGTGTTTGCAGTCTGGCACATGGAGCGGAGCTCAAAGAAGAGTTCAGCTGTTAAAGAAGGAGTCTGAGGCCTGCAGCTTGAAGCTTAGTTCAAATGAGTGGAGGCTAGTACAAGTGGAACTAAAACCACTCCAGCCTAGTCAGAGCTGAGTCAAGTGAGTGCAGCTCAGTGAGCAAGCGTGCCGACGCTTAGAGAGCGGTGAAGAAGAAGAAGGAGAAGCAGTCCACCATCTGCTACTGTGTGATTTGTGAGGACCCGAGTAGGACGAAAGGCGAGTGGAAAGCAAGTGAGGGACAGAGGAGCCTAAACAGCTAATCCCCATCATTACAACCAGACACCGGGTCTGAGCTTACTGGAATCCTCACGACCAGTAGGAGATACCGGAGTTCCTGCGGGACTACAAGTCGCAGGAGCCCTTTAGTGCTGATACGTAACTGGGTCAGGAAGACAGGAGTCTGGTCGGCGCAACCATTAGAGACTGTGTTCTTTCAAGAGAAGGCCCTACACAAGGTCAGCCGGGCGTAAAGTTGGAAACAAACTCAGGCCTAGTTTCATACAGGTCAGAGATTCATTTTGGGAGTAAGGAGGCCCTATACCTACTCAGTGGGAAGAACTGGAGGTGCACCCTTCACCCTACAGCGCCCCGGTACGTGCCTGCAATAACAACAGTAAAGGTACAGAAAGAGACTTTTGTGTGTGTGTCCATCTTATTACTCCTACTGTCGGATTCTCCTCCGTCCTGCACCCTTACATTCTATCTACCCTGAAGGACCCAGCCTTACCTGTGGAAGGCTTAACACCTTGCTGCCCAATACCAACCCTTCAGCGGACCTATACAGCAGCGCTGGTCACCCTGACCAGGCACCACAGGTGGCGTCACGAACATTCAACAAACCTTGTTAATCCCCTGTAAATATCCCCTTTTTGAGGTGAGTCCCAGGGCCACAGACCGAGCTGCAGCTACCGTGACATCCCCATAGAGATCGACGGGCTCGGTGCCGAGTACCCCACGGCCCTGGCGGGCGAGTCATGTGCTCCTAGGGGATTATGCACAGCTGTGGGGTCTGTGTGTGCTCCTGGGGGGTTATGCACAGCTGTGGGGTCTGTGTGTGCTCCTGGGGGGTTATGCACAGCTGTGGGGTCTGTGTGTGCTCCTAGGGGGTTATGCACAGCTGTGGGGCCTGTGTGCTTCTAGGGGGTTATGCACAGCCGTGGGGTCTGTGTTTGCTCCTAGGGGGTTATGCTCAGCTGTGGGGTCTGTGTGTGCTCCTAGGGGGTTATGCACACTTGTGGGGTCTGTGTGTGCTCCTAGGGGGTTATGCACAGTTGTGGGGTCTGTGTGTGGTCCTAGGGGTTATGCACACTTGTGGGGTCTGTGTGTGCTCCTAGGGGGTTATGCACAGTTGTGGGGTCTGTGTGCTCCTAGGGGGTTATGCACAGTTGTGGGGTCTGTGTGTGCTCCTAGGGGTTTGTATATGTTTGTGGAAAAGGTACGTGTAAATGGGTGTGGCTTAAAAATGGGTGTGGTTTTAAAAATGGGTGTGGTTTTCCTACACACAAACACAGAACCTGTTGTTAAAAATTTTAATCCCACCCCTGCCCCGACTGCTCAGGCCCGCACTTGCCCGGTATGCGGGTGTGACGCCGCACTGCACACACTGATACACACAGACACACACAGACACAGACACGCACCTCACATCTCACCTGTCCGGCGTCCTCGCTCTCTCTGCCACAGCCGGCCGCTGAATGATGACGACATTCAGCGTTGCTGCTGTCAAAGGAAGCGCGGGCGCCCTGCAGAGGGAACCTGGAGCTGCGGATTGCGGAGGCACGGGGAGAGGTGAGCATTGGGCCGGCTGCCGGGCCCTGAGCAAGCGAGGGGGGACCCAGTGGCGGCGCTGGCACTGCTCTCCTCCGCTGACGGGCGCCGGGGTACCCGACGGCGAGTGGGCCCCCCCGCCTGCTCAGGGCCCCAGCACTTGCCCGGGTATGCCGGGTGCTGACGCCGACCCTGGCCACATGTATCCTAAGACACAATGGTCCTTATTCATTAATACTTTTACACAGGAAAATGTTGTAAAAAGCTCTAAAAAGTCACATTTTTGGCCACCTCTGATAATGTTGGTGGACCTTGGACAGGAGCAGGATGGAGCATTCAGGAGCGGTGGCGTACCTTATGCCACATCTTACTTTCTTAATTTCATATATTTCATGTTTCCATGCTTTAGCGGTACAGAGTGCAGCTTTATTTATTAGACATGTAAAGAGATGGCCGCTCTTGGTTCGCACCTGTACACACCAGCTTTCCATTTGGAAGTGGCGACGGTTAATGTTTTGTTATCCCAAAACTGTAGGACATATGCTGTTCATAAAAACCCCAATGTTTATAACTGGAGTCCAGGCTGAAAACAGTCTGATACCAGTTCTCTGAACATAGGGAGGTGTCATGAACGGCACATGGACAGGCCCGGGGGATCACAGATTATGATCCCACCGCTGACACCAAATGTGACGATCGGCAGGGATTTATGTATATCCCTCTTTCCAGTTCCACTTAGGAACTTGCAGCTCTCCGGCACACCCCTTACCCTCGGGTCAGTCAGAGAACTGCACCTAGGATAATTAGTCGCCGGACGGGCCGCTTGGACATGTACTGGCTATTGGGCATGCTGCAGTGAGGGAATTATAACTACTCCTAGCCGCAGTCAGGCAATACACTGATAAAACCCGCTCCATCACTGCCCGCTATAGCCAACACCCAGCACACGCTCGCTGCCACCAGCCTCTGGGTCTAGAATGTGGGGCAGAGGCCACCCCAATTTAGTAGCGTAGTATACTTCAGGCACGTGCAAATTCGTTATAGAGCATAGAGACAAACTAGTAATTTTATATTTTACTCCAAAAAGATAGGCAGTGTTTACAAGATATAAAAAGATTTTACAAAGTGAGACAATTAAAGATATGTACAAGCAATTAAAAATAAAACAGGGTTAAAGAAGAAAACACTCACATGGTACTTAGATCATTCCGGCAAAACCATACAGGGGGAGGAGCCACACGTCATAGTTCATTCAGGATCTTACTGGCACGACATGCCAGCCTAGAATGACCAGGGGGCTCAGTTGCAGACTTATACATCTGGGCTCGTGACATCACTAAATGGGCTGGCTGGTGACAGTCCTCCCCCTGCTCTCACAGTTACAATCTGGCTAAAAGACTTATCATAATCATAACTCACAGAGGGTACTGTTATGATTTGGTAACCGAGGAGGATAATAAAAAAATAGGCAAGGCAACCAAACACCCAGAGAGGTTGGTAACTTAGCGGATTGCAGACCCCTAAACTGACAACACAACTAGAATTAGCCCTGGGACGTACCTACAATGCCCTAGACGCCTCGACACAGCCAAAGAGTTAGCTAAGCCTAGAGAGAGTAAAGGGAAAGCTAAACTGCCCCGGAGTAGAGCCCCAAAGGAATAGATAGCCCCAAAACATATATTGCCAGTGAGACAGATGAAGTAAAAAACACAGGCAGAAAATAGAGTAAGCAAATACTGGGGCCCAAACTGTCTGGATAGAACTGGACAGGAAAGGATACTGTCTGAAATCCGCAAAAACCCTAAGAAAAATTCCAACACGTCTGATATGCAAACATACTGAGGCCACACAAACTCTCCCCCACTAAATCAGAACTCTGGTGTGAACTGGACTGAAATAACAGGAGACTAGAAATACAGCAAAGACTGACAAGCTGTGGCAAAGGAAAACAGAGTCCAGCACAGATCCTACCAGGGAAGCTGGCTGAACTCGCACAAGCAAGGCAGAGAACAGAGCAAAGCACAAAAGGAAAAAATGCCACAGATTAAAACAGACAAAACTTATCTGAAAGATGCAGGACAAAGCAGGGAGCAAGCAGACTTCCAGAAGGCTCAGGAAGAAGACCAAATCACCGGCAACAACTAAGGCTACTTTCACACTTGCGTTTTAACGCGCAGCGCATCGTGCGCTATCGGTCGCATGCGCAATGTTCCCCTATCTTTAACATGGCGGGCGCAGGGTCTAGCGCTTGCACGCGTTCATCTGCGTTTGTTGTGCGCTGCGCATTTTCCAGTTGTGCGCCCATACGCGCTAGATGCTACATGTTGCATTTTTTTTCCGCCCAACCACTGTAAAAAAGGCGCGTGCGCACGTGTGGGCACGCTATGCGCAAAAAAATAACATTACAGTCTATGGGTGCGCTGGCGTGCGCATGGCTGTGCGCTCATCAGCGCTTTTGTGCGCATGCGATTTTTGAGTAAATAATGTCTACACACTTGTTTAAACCACCCCCTACACAAGCAACATTGTGAGGAGTGTAGATATAAAGAAGGTGATAGAGACAGAGATGATAGAGACAGATATGATAGATGATAGAGACAGATGATAGAGACAGATATAATAGATAAAAGAGACAGATGATAGAGACAGATATGATGGAGATAATAGAGACAGAGATGATAGAGACAGATGATAGAGACAGATATGATAGATAGAGATAGATGATAGAGACAGATATAATAGATAAAAGAGACAGATGATAAAGACAGAGACGATAGAGATGATAGAGACAGAGATGATAGACAGATGATAGAGACAGATATGATAGATGATAGAGACAGAGATGATTGAGACAGATATGATACATGAAAGAGACAGATGATAGAGACAGAGATGATAGTGACAGTTGAGAGACAGAGATGATAGAGACAGAGATGATAGAAATGTGACACATAGACAACCCATGCGCCGAAAAAACGCAAACGCATGCAAAAACGCTTGAAATCGCATACAATCGCGTCCAAACGCTGCATTTTTTTGTAGTAATGCGCACGCTAATGTGACTAAATATTGCAGCGTTTACAAGCGTTTGCACGTGTTTTTTTTAATGCGTTTCATGTGCGCTCGAAACGCATCGCAAAAAAACGCAAGTGTGAAAGTAGCCTTAGGGAAGGCTGCTCATTTAAATCTCTCCAGTCTGTAACACCTGACCTCCAATCATCGTCATCAGCTGATTGACTTCTGTCAGCCAGACCAGCTCCATTACCAGTAGCAACCACCAGAGGGAGCCCAAACTCAGAAGCTAGATCAAAAGTGTTCACAACATGGTACCCCGTATAGAAACGCACATAGAATCATCTTACCCAGCGTGTCGCCGGAATTCATCCACAACCAAACATGGAGTACCTATTTCACACAGTTTAGGAGAAATCCGTTTCTCGGATTCTGTTGGGGCTAGAACTTAGCAAGAACCACTGTAGTGAAGCCTGACAGGAGCACGTTGCAAAAATGTAGCTTTTATCGTTTTATTATAAACTTGCAGCGTTTTATGACCAAATGAGTAGATTCCCATTATTGTCTATGGAAGGAGCTGCACATGTTTGGAACAAAGAGGCCCCCTGTGGTGAGGAGGGAAAATCACACACTGGCATCTCAGGTTACACTGAGTGTGTGTGCAGGCTGGGGGGAGGAAGGGAAGAGCAGTGTCATGGGCTGCGAAGTTGCAGGCACAAGGCTGCAATGTGTGAAAAGAGGGGGGTCGCTTGGCTCTGTGCTGCTAGGAATCATTCTAGAGAGTGTAGAGGATGGAAGATTCTGAAATGTTCCGTAAAAGTCATACTTGATATTTTCACCTTATCGTCACACCTCCCCCTTTTAGAGGGCGCTAAGGAGGCATGACCTGTCGGTAATCCGCCATGCGCACCGCAGCGGGTTCGCCCAGGCGGGACAACCCATTAGCATTTCCATGTTCGCTGCCTTTCTTGTGTCGTACTGCTGGAGGGCAAGGCTCCAGCGTAGCAACCTTCCGTTAGTTCCGGATACTGTGTGCATCCATCTCAGAGGGTTGTGGCCGGTTACCACCGTGAAGGTGCGCCCGTACAGGTAGGGTTGCAAATGTTGCAGTTCCCAGACCATGGCCAGGCACTCCTTATCGATGGTGGAGTATGCCACTTCCCTCGGCAGAAGTTTCCGGCTCAGGTACAACATGGGGTGCTCTTGGTTCCCCGAGTCGACATGGCTGAGTACAGCACCGAGGCAAAACTCGCTGGCGTCGGTCTGTACCAGGAATGGACGACCGCTGTCGACTGCTTTCAACACTGGGGAGCTGCGCAGGGCTGTTTTCAAAGCTCGGAATGCCGCCTTACAGCCATCTGTCCAGTTGACTGTTTGGGGTAGATTCCGCTTGATGAGGTACATCAAGGGTTTTACAAGACTGCTATAGTCCTGTACGAACAGCCTATAGTACCCTGCAGTGCCCAAGAAAGACATCACCTGTTTTTTGGTCCCGGGTTGGGCCAGGACACGATCGCGTCCACTTTCTCCGGCTATGGACTCATGGAACCACCGCCTACCCGGTGACCCAAGTAGTGGACCTCGCTCATGCCCATCTGGCACTTCCCCGGCTTGATAGTCAGACCTGCCTGGTGAATACGCTTGAGCACCTCCTGGAGATGCTGAAGGTATTCCTCCCAGGTGGAACTGAAGACAGCAATGTCGTCCAGGTACACCACGGCGTACTTCTCCAGTCCCTGAAGCAGGTGGTTGACCATCCGCTAGAAAGTGGCAGGGGCATTCTTCATGCCGAAAGGCATGACCGTGGACTCGTACAGTCCAAAAGGGGTGAAAAAGGTGGATCTCTCCTGCGCCGCAGGGCTCAGGGGAATCTGCCAGTATCCCCGACTCAAATCCATGATGGATATGTACTTGGCGTTCGCCATCCGCTCAAGCAGTTCCTCGATGCGCGGCATTGGGTGTGCATCAGAGGTTGTGATGGCGTTGAGCCCCCTGTAGTCCACGCAGAACCGTGTGGTCCGATCCTTTTTAGGCACGAGAACTACAGGTGAGGTGTCACAATCCACATTTGGATCTGTGGCAGATCTCTCTCTGCATGTTGAAACCTTTTTCCTGTCTGGCCAGAGGGGGGGGTTAATCTCAGTCTTTGCCCCCGGTGGCCGGGGGTGGAATTGCATGCTTGATTACTTGTCAGGAGTAGTTGGCGACCACTCTCACTTCCTTTATAAGATCATCTGAGTTGTCAGCTGGTGTTGGTAGTATTGCTTCCTCTGGAGACCAACCTAGCTGGAACCAGGAGCTGCTGAGAGCAGTGGTACTTCAGTTGCTTTCCTCATCTGGGACCTTACTCTGCTGTGCGGAGCTAACAGCAGAAAAAGCTAAGTGTTTATTGTTTAGTTGATTAACCCTTCAGTGTCTGTCTTTCCTTTTGATGAGTTTTGGTGTAATTCACATTATTCCTTGTCTCACCTCCGGGGGAGGGGGTTGGTGGGTTTATTTAGCTCAGGGCTAAACAGGAGATAGGGACAGGTCGGGGACTTGGACTTCGCTACCATTAAGCGTACCTCCAAGTTAAGGAAAGACATGTCCTCCCTTAGCTTTAGGGGCAGTTCAGGGCCTGGGGTCCTCGTCCCCTGCATTTCTACAACTGCCCCGTGACATTATTACCAATACAGTTGTTTTTTTTCTCTTTTCCCTTTCCTGTGAGCCATGGCCCAAATGCAGGCCTTTGCCCAGCATGCATGAAGCTAGGAGTATATCACTTTATATTACTTCCCCTACCCTCAGTAACACCTGACGCCGTCTATCCTCCTCCCTGTAATGTCCTGTATCCTCCTCAGTGCTGCTGACATAGTATACTAGTATTATGTGCTGAGTCCCTCTGACCCCCCTACAGTCACACGCCGTGTATGTGTGGAGCCCAGCTGCGACTGGATTCATATCTCCCAAAAGGGTGCACTGAAGGAATACACCACTAGAGGTCATTATATACACTCACACACCTTCACCCATCCCTAAGACCACCAGAGGGAGCTGTTTAGACATATAAAGGAGGGTGAAGACAGGAAAGAGTAGTCAGTCTGAAGGCAGAAGTCTGCAGTAGAGTTGAGAGTTGAGTTCTGAGTTCAGTCAGACTGAAGTCTGCAGCCTGCAGTTCAGATCAATAGAGTGGAGGCTAGTAAAGTGGAACTGAAACCACTCCAGTCTAGTCAGAGCTGAAACGAGTGTGTTGTGCAGCTCAGTGAGAAAGTGTGCCGACGCTTAGAGAGCGGCGAAGAGGCAGCCCACCAACTGCCAGTGTGTGATCGTGTGAGGGCCCGGGTAGGCCGAAGGCAAGTGGAAAGTGAATGAGGCAGAGGAGCCTTCATAGCTCACCTCAGCAAGTGTTTACCGGACTCCGGGGTCCGAGCCTATAGGGATCTCCACGACCCATTAGGAGAACACCGGAGTTCCTGGAGGACTACAAGTCCCAGGAGTACTACAGAGCTGACACGCAACCGGGCCAGGAGGACGGAGTCCAGCCGTGCACGGCAAATAGAGACTGTGTACTTCAAGAAAGGGTCCAACCACAAGGTCAGCCAGGTGCAGGACGGAGACTAAGTTAGGCCCAGCTACATGCAGGCCAGGACTTCATTACTAAAAGGGCAAGGAACAGGAGGCCACACACCTACTCAGAGGAGGAATCTGGATGTGCACCCTTCACCCTACAGTGCTCCGGGGAGTGCCTGCAACATCTTCAGTAAAGGTACCAAAGTGACTTGTGTGTGTGTCTACCTTATTACCCCTAACTGCCGGGTCCCCGTCTGTCTTGCATCCCCACACATCCATCTGCCCTGAAGGACTCAACCTCACCTGTGGGAGGCCTAACATCTAGCTGCACATTACTAACCCTTCAGTGGATCTGCATAGCAGCGCTGGTCACCCTGACCAGGTACCACAGGTGGCGTCACGAATCCCCATACCAATATTCAATTCACCTGTAAATATCCCACATTAAAGGGTGAGCACCAGAGCCACGGACTGAGCTACGTTGCCGTGACATTCCCCATAGTAGTCTATAGGCTCAGATCCGAGTTCCCATTGCTCTGGAGGGCGACTCATCTATTCTGGCGTCACGAACAGGATAGCGTGCCCTGCAGCAACGTAGTAACTCGTGCCCGTTGCCACCGGGTACTGTGTGCCTCACTAAAAGACTGTGTCTCATATTGTGGTGAAGATTTCCCGCCATTTGCCCGCCATTGCCCGCCATTTACAGCACCACGGCGCGAAAAACTAGTGGGCGTACCTACAAAAGCGCGCTGAGTCCTGGACACGCCCCCAGCGCTGACGCGGCGGCAGGTCCTGTGGAGAGCTTCAGTGAACGCTCTGACGTCAGAGCGCCGGCGACGCAGGTCCTTCTCACAACTGTGACCAGAGGAGGCTGCGGCCTATTATTATTATTATTATTATTATTATATATTTATATAGCGCCATTTATTCCATGGCGCTTTACATATGAAAAGGGGAAAAATATAGACAGATACAATAAACATGTGCTAGACAAGGGACGCATAAGTACAGAAGGAGAGAGGACCCTGCCCGCGAGGGCTCACAGTCTACAGGGATGGGTGAGAATACACTAGGAGAGGGTAGAGCTGGTTGTGCGATGGTTCAGTACACTGAGGATCATTGCAGGTTGTAGGCTTGTCGGAACAGGTGGGTCTTCAGGTTTTTCTTGAAGGTCTCCGTTGTTGGTGAAAGTCTGATGTTTTGCGGCAGAGAGTTCCAGAGTATGGGGGAAGCCCGGGAGAAGTCTTGTATGCGGTTGTGGGAAGAAGAGATGAGGGGGGAGTCGAGAAGGAGATCTTGAGAGGATCGAAGGTTGCGTGTGGGTAGGTAGCGGGAGACCATGTCACAGATGTATGGAGGAGAAAGGTTGTGGATGGCTTTGTATGTCATGGTTAAGGTTTTGAACTGGAGCCTCTGGGCAATAGGAAGCCAGTGAAGGGCCTGGCATAGTGGGGAGGCAGGGGAATAGCGGGAAGACAGGTGGATTAGTCGTGCAGCAGAGTGTAGGATGGACTGGAGTGGTGCCAGAGTGCTAGAGGGGAGGCCAGACAGTAGGAGGTTGCAGTAGTCGAGGCGGGAGATGATAAGGGCGTGCACTAGTGTTTTTGTGGTTTCATGGTTGAGGAATGAGCGGATCCGGGAAATATTTTTGAGTTTGAGGCGGCAGGAGGTGGCGAGGGCTTGGATATGTGGTTTGAAAGAGAGGGCAGAGTCGATGATCACCCCAAGGCACCGAGCATGTGGGACTGGGGAAAGCGAGCAGCCATTGACATTGATGGATAGGCCTGGTGGAGGGGTAGAATGAGGTGGGGGAAAGATGATGAATTCTGTTTTGTCCATGTTCAGTTTGAGAAAGCGAGCAGAAAAGAAGGCTGAGATAGCAGACAGACACTGTGGGATTTTGGTCAGTAGGGAGGTGAGGTCAGGTCCAGATAGGTAGATCTGCGTGTCATCGGCGTAGAGGTGATACTGCAAGCCGTGGGATTCTATGAGCTGTCCCAGGCCGAAGGTGTAGATGGAGAAGAGTAGGGGTCCTAGGACTGAGCCTTGGGGAACACCGACAGACAGGGGGCGAGGTGAGGAGGTGGTGTGTGAGAGGGAGACACTAAATGTTCGGTCTGTTAGGTATGATGAGATCCAGGATAGGGCCAAGTCTGTGATGCCAAGAGATGAGAGAATCTGTAGGAGGAGGGAATGGTCTACGGTGTCAAAGGCAGAAGACAGGTCCAGGAGAAGGAGGACAGAGTAGTGTCGCTTGCTCTTGGCGGTTAGCAGGTCGTTAGTGACTTTAGTTAGGGCAGTTTCAGTTGAGTGATGCGGTCGAAAGCCTGATTGTAACCGGTCAAAGAGGGAGCAGGAGAAGTAGGCCACGCTTAACTAGGGGGGTGCAGAGATGTCGCAGCAGCAAGCTGACAGCGCAGCCCAGGCCGACAGCCCCAATGACTTACCAACCGGCGCTGCCACGCAGGATGGAAGCGCTGGCCCCTCACCTGGTCCTGTGGCCCCGATAGTACCGCTGACCCTGCCATACATGCCTGGAGCAAAGTGGCTCCCTCAGTACAGCGGTAAGCCAGACACCCTGTCAGGGTTCAAGCGCAAAATATGCAGTACTGTATAATGGACATGTACCCTATGTCAGAAAAGCAGAGAGCTGCAGTGGTAGTGGGACAATTGACTGGTGCTGCAGAGAGAGAAGTAGAGACCTGGTCAGTTGCAGACCAGGAATCAGTGCTTGCAATTTTCTTAAAGCTACAGACTATCTTTGAGGACCGCACTGAAACAGATCTCCGGATGAGGTTTTACCAATGCTCCCAGAAACCAGATGATAGCATTAGGGACTATGCCTGCCGACTACAAGGGGCCCTGCGAGCTCTCAAACAGGTTAAGCCCATGAGTGTCACCAATGAGAATAAAATGTTAAAAGAACAATTTGTACGGGGACTGAGGTCCCAAGCTGAAAGCAGGTGAGTCGCCGGCCAGGGCCGTGGGGTACTCGGCACTGAGCCCGTTCACTTCAATGAGGAATGTCATGGGTAGCACAGCTCGGTCCGTGGCCCTGGGCGCTCACTAAAAAGGGGGGAATATTTACAGGGGATTATAAGGTTTGTAGATGTTCGTGACGCCACCTGTGGTACCTGGTCAGGGTGACCAGCGCTGCTATGCCGAACCGCTGAGGGGTTGTTACTGGGCAGCTGTCATGACCCAGGATGGGGTTTTGTCTTTGTCCCGTCCTGGTCAGACTGGGGTTAATGGTTTCTGCCTCTCTCTGGCAGAGGGCGGCTATTTAGTTGCCAATTGACCTAGGTCTGGTGTCAGTTATACTCCTGCCCTCGGATGAGTTAGTTGACCTCCTGTGTGCCTGTGCCTTGTGCCTGATCTTGTTGCTTGTTTGGTTTTGACCCAGTCCGTCTCTTCATTGTGAGTTTGTCTACTGTCTTGGTACTGTGTATTTGCCCGTTCTGGTTTTCTGATCCCTTGGCTACGTTCTGGTTATTCTCTGCCTGCTCCTCTTGTACTGCGTTGCTCCCTCTGTGTATGACCTGGCTATCCTGACTATCCGTTTTGTCTATGCCCCTTGGTAACTCTGTCCTTTAGTTACCCTTCTAGGAGTTTTCCTTCTGCTCATAGCTCTCTGGAGCTAAGGCCACGCCCACCAGCAGTCACGTGCTTCAAGGTCCTCTGGCCTGAAGCATTCTCTATCTGTTACTGCTCCCTCTGAGAGACCTGTGGCCGGCGCCGCCCCTTGGCAGTCACGTGCTTAGGGTCCTGTTAGTCTGAAGCATGCATCTTCTCCGCTACTGCCCAGCTCCACAGGTATCTTTGAGTGCAGTCTGTTTTATTCAGGACACGCGCACCGGCTCGGTGAGCAAGTGCAGTGCGGTGTTCGTGATAGCAGCAAGGTGTTAAGTCTTCCACAGGCAAGACTGGGTCCCTCAGGGTAGATGGCGGTGTAGGGGTGCAGGACGGAGAAGGGGAGTCCATCCACAGGAGCAATAATGCAGACACACACACGAAAGTCTCTTTCTGTACCTTTACTGATGTAGTTGCAGGCACGTCCGGGATGCTGGCAGGGTGGAGGATGCACGTCCAGTATTCCCACTGAGTAGGTGTAGGGCCTCCTTACTCCTATAGTGTGAGTTTCTGACCTGTATGAAACGAAGTCTAACTCTGTCTTCACTTTATACGCCCGGCTGACTTTGTGGTTGGGCCTTCTCTTGGATAGAACAGTGTCTCTGTATGCAGCGTCCTGCTAGACCCCTTCTTCCTGACCCCGGTTACGTATCAACGCTTGTGGGCCCCCTGCGACTTAACGTCCCGCAGGTTCTCCGGTATCTCTCACTAGTCGTGTAGACTCCAGCAAGCTCAGACCCGGTGTCCGGTATTCAGAGTAGAGGTAAGCTATCAATGCTGTTTCAACCTCCGTTACTCTCTTCTTCTCTTCCACTCGCCTTTCGTCCTACTCCGACCTTTAACATAAGCACACTCTAGCAGTATATGGCTGATTCTTCTCTCTCTTCACCGCTCTCAAAGCGTCGGCACGCTTACTCCCTGAACTGCACTCAGTTGACTCAGTTCTGACTAGGCTAGAGTGGCTATCTCTCCACTGGTACTAGCCTCCATACATTGAACTAAGCTCAAAGCTGCAGTCTTCAGGTTCTTTCAATAACTGCTGTTCTCTTTTCTTCTTTCTTTCTAATGCTCTGTCTGAAGCAGCTATCAGGATTTCCGTCTGACCTGCACCTGGCTTTGCAGACTCACTGATCTGTGCACACTTCTAGAGCTAACTCTCCAACACTCCTAGAGAACTAACAATTTCTCACTTCTGTGTAGAATCACCAACTTCACTGAACTCTGCTCTAGTCTATGAGGTGACACTGCAGGCTGCAGCCCTCTGACTAGACTGTCTGCTCTCTCTGAGGAGACTAACAAACTAAGCTAAAACTCAGTGTCTTCACCATCCTATATACTCTGAAAGGGCTCCCTCTGGTGGCTCTAGGGAATGGTGAAGATGTGTGAATGAATATCAGGTCTCTTGTGGGTGTTACCTTTGGTGCATCCTCCTGGGAAATGTGACTCCAAGCGCAGCTGGGGTACACACAGGACTGTGCATTGGTGGTCCTTGGATCATCCTGACACTACCTTTGATGCCCTTAAGGATATGGCTATAAAAGGACTGCGACCCCTGGAAACGCCCGAGATGGCAACCCAGTGTCACCCGGGTGAAGCCACTCTAAAGCCACCAGCATCCACCTTTTCCCGCTGGTTGCGGAAGCCAAAACGCAAGTGGCGCCCCCTACTGAGCTGGACTGTCTGCGCTCAGAAGTGCACCAGCTGACCAAAAACCTGGCCACTGTAAAGAGTGCCCTGCAACTGCCGACGGAGGAAGAAGGAAAGATCCTGCTAGCTGACTGCCCAGAGGATGTCCCCTGGATGAACCGGAGGAGAAGGAGGACGTCGCCCCACCGGAGGAGGACAAATCCACCCCCAGGAAGGACCCGCAACCAGCATCATCCTCGCCGAGAAATCATCTGCTACCGCTGCCACAGAGAAGGTCACCCAGCACGTTGGTGTCCTTTAAACGAGCAAATCCTGGGTCCGAGGGCCAGCACCCAGGAATAGACTCCTCAGGCCCCTCAGACTGGAACCGCAGGTTTGTGGGAGGAAGACCATACCTGTACATCATACTGGACGGGATCGCAATCCCTGTGTGGTGCCCTGAGGGTCCAGTCACCACAGAGATGTTGCATCTCACCCAGAGGTGTAACACCTGACTCTCAGGTAAGGAGGAAGCACCCCATTGACTCCATCACCACATCCACACACATCATGCCAGTGCTGAGCATCAGGCTGGTTAGGAAAGGGTGTAGAAGTGGGTGGGTGGAGCCAGCTGTAGCATGAGGCAGCAGCGTGTTAGTCTAGAGTTTCAGTTTTGAGACAGGCAGGCAGTGAGCGAGTACTGTCCTGGCCTGCTGCTCCTCTGAGTTCACCTCACGGAGCCGTGCTGAGAGAGCGAACGGGTCCTGGGCAGAGACGATCTCACAAGTCGTAGCACATTGCAGAAGAGGACCAGGCCGACTTCAGGGAACGGTCCCTAGACTAGTGGGAAAGTTCAGTTCCATTAGTAAAACCGTGGGCATTGGTCACTTCAAGTGGCATTGCCGTAGCCACCATAATCTCACCAGGAGGCAACCTAGTGGTCAAGTACGTGCAGACTTCGGACGGTGATCTTTTACCTCAAAGAAATTCAGAAGAGGTCAAGGGCCAAAGACATCGGGTCGTGCTCTGTGATCTGAAAGGGCCTAATACTGCCTTGTCTGAGGGCTCTGTGGTGGCGTAGTACAAGGAAGAAGGGAGAGTAGCACTGATTGAGAAAGGCCGGAAAGGAACATAAAGGGAGTCCTTGGGAGTGCGACCAATCTACCTGAGGGTTGCTGGACTACTCACTGGAAGGACACAGTACCCGGCTGGTATCTGTATGGATCCGACAGACTGTGAGTAAAACCTTGAAACTGCAACAGAACTGTTTCCCTGATTCTTCCAGCGACGCACACTCCACTCTGCTACCTCTCTCTGCACCATTGCTACACCTTATATCTATCTGCCCTGGGAGGACACAGTCTTACCTGTAGAAGACTTATCATCTAGCTGCACAACACCATCCCTTCCAGAAGACCTGCACAGCAGCGCTGGCCACCCTGACCAGGTACTACAGGTGGCGTCACGACAAACGACACAAACACTTTATTCCCCTGTAAATATCCCCTTTTCAGTGAGCGCCCAGGGCCACGGACCGAGCTGCAGCTACCGTGACATTCCCCTAGAAGACAACGGGCTCGGTGCCGAGTACCTCAAGGCCCTGGCGGGCGGCTCACCTGCCCTGCTGGACACCGGATCTCAGGTAACCGTCATACCTGATGTCCTCTACAATAAATACTGGTCCATGGACAGTCTCCAACCCCCAAACCCTGACTTTGCAGTATACGCTTCAAATGGCCTCCCTCTTGACTTATTGGGGGCTAAAAACGTAGACGTAAAAGTGGGGAGAGTAGAGTTAAAGGATCAGGGACTTCTTGTAGTGAAGACTGTTAATAAGGAAAATGGGTTGAATGTGGTTTTAGGCACTAACATTATAATATTAGTAACTGTTTGGAGGAGGTTGTGTTTTTACTCCAACAGCTCACCGATGTTGCCAGACCAGAGCAAAAGGGAGCGATCCAGAAGGAGATCCGGGCCCTGATGTGCCAGCAGCAAGTGAAACTGACCGGTGGTGAGATTGGTAATGTACGAGTAACAGACCCGAACCCCATTGTGATACCCCAATGAGTGAAATGCTTATTTGGTGTAGAGCAGCAATAGGTCTGAGAGGACAGAACTACCAAGCAGTAGTAGAGCCCCATTGTTCAGAACACAGACCTACACTCTTGACTGCCAGAGGGGTAGTGGAGGTACAAAATGGGAGGGTGCCAGTGCGTCTTCTCAACTGGGGAGAAGATGAAGTCAAATTACCACGTTATGCCACTGTTGCCAAGTTACATGCTGTGGATAATAACTCCATTCACACAACGGAGCCCTTAACCTCCCCACAACCAGTGGAGGATAACGGTCCGACCACCAAGGTGGAGGATTGGTGTCAACAGCTCCATGTCGGGACGGACACCACTCCAGCCCACCAGAAACAGGGAGTACATCGAGTAGTTCAGGAGTACGCACAGGTATTCAGCAAACACCCACTTGACTTTGGGAAAATTAAAGGGGTCCAACATCACATCCCCACAGGCAACCATCCCCCCATTAAAGAACGGTACAGGCCTATACCACCAGCACACTACCAGAAAGCCAAGGAGATGTTGCGTGACATGAAGGAAGCAGGGGTGATAAGGGATAGTTGTAGTCCCTGGGCAGCACCTCTAGTCCTAGTCAGGAAAAAGGATGGAAGCATGAGAATGTGTGTAGATTACAGACAAGTGAATCGCATTACACATAAAGATGCATACCCTTTACCATGCATTGAGGAATCCCTAGCTGCCTTAAAGACTGCTAATTACTTTTCCACCCTTGACCTCACTAGTGGGTACTGGCAAGTAGCTGTGGCTGAGGAGGATCGGGAGAAGACGGCTTTCACCACCCCGATGGGACTCTGTGAGTTCGACAGGATGCCGTTTGGACTCAGCAGTTCCCCTGGCACGTTCCAGAGAGTGATGGAGAGCTGCCTGGGACATCTCAACTTCGAAACTGTGTTACTGTACCTGGATGACGTAATTGTGTACTCCAAGACGTATGAAGATCACTTGAAACACCTGGCGGAGGTATTCGAGTCACTGTCCAAGTATGGGATGAAACTGAAGCCTTCAAAGTGCCATCTGCTCAAACAAAAGGTACAGTACCTGGGACATATTGTCAGCTCAGAAGGAGTAGCTCCAGACCCCGAGAAGGTCACAACAAAGCAGCGCCTCTGCAAGACCTCATGGTGGGACAGTCCCTAAAGAGCAGGAACTCTCCATTTCACTGGGGTAAAAAACAGGCTGAGGCATTCAAAGAAATGAAGGAGATCCTGACAGGTGATGAGATCTTAGCCTACACTGACTACAGCCAACCGTTCCTGCTGTATACCGATGCCAGCAATGAAGGATTGGGAGCTGTCCTCAGTCAGAAGCAAAATGGCCTGGAGAAAGTCATCGCCTATGCAAGGAGAAGCTCCGCCCGACGAGAGAAACCCCGAGAACTATAGCAGCTTCAAGTTGGAGTTCCTGGCTCTGGTCTGGGCCATCACGGAGAGGTTTAAGCACTACCTAGCCTCCAGCAAGTTCACTGCCTACACTGATAATAACCCCTTGACGCATCTTGAAACAGCTAAGCTGGGAGCCATGGAACAACGCTGGATGGCTCGGCTGCCAAACTGCCAATTCACAAGTACCGAGCAGGCCGCAAGAATGCTGATGCCCTGTCCAGGATGCCTCATGAGTCGGACACAGAGGAAGAAGTAGATTACCTGGAAGAGATTGAACTACCTGCCTTTCACAAGAATGGGATGATCCACGAGCAACAAGCCTGCAGGAGGCAGCGTGGTAAGACGTTAAATCCTTTACCTCACCACAGCTGGAAGGAGACGCAGGACAGCGATCCAGTTGTCAGCCGTGTCAAGGAGCTGATAACTCAGGAAGGTTCCTCCTTGGAGAAGGATGCGTCTCCACAAGCAAAGCAGCTGTGGAATGAGAGAAGCCGGTTGTTCATCTACCGTTAGAAGCTGTGCCAGAGGTACGTCAATCCAAGAACCCACGAGATGGTTTGGCAGATAGTAGTTCCCAGAGCAGACATCCAGATGGTATTGGAAGCCTACCACGATCAAGTGGGGCACTTTGGCTGGAAGAAGCTGGAGACCCTGTTGAAGTGTCGTTTCTACTGGGTGGGAATGCGCAGCTCCATTGAGAGGTGGTGCCAGAACTGTGGACCCTGTGGCCTCAGAAGAAAAGACTACAGCAGTCAGAAGGCATCCCTGCAACCCATCAAGACGACTCGACCCTTAGAAATCGTGGCCTGGACCATGTCAAGTTGTCACCCAGCCGGTCAGGATACTCCTATGCCCTGACCATGGTGGATCACTACTCCAGGTTCCTGGTGGTCGCCCCTGTCAAAGATCTGACGGCAGAGACAGCAGCAAAGACGTTCCAAGCGTATTTCTGCAGACCACATGGATATCCTGAGCAGGTGCTAACTGACCAAGGCCCAGCCTTCGAGGCCGAATTGTTCAGAGTTCTGCCATCTGTACGGATGTAAGAAGATAAGAGCCACACCGTACGACCCCCAAACCAATGGTCTCTGTGAAAAGATGAATAACATCGTCATTGATCTGCTGACGACTGTATCACTTGAAGAGAGAAATCGGTGGCCAGACTTGCTACCTGACTTGGTAGATCTGTACAATCACATACCTGTGAGTTCCACCAATTGCACCCCAGCTTACCTCATGCGGGCAAGACCAGGAAAGCTGCCCATGGATCTGGAGCTTGGTGTTGTAGAACCAGAAGCTACTGGTTCAGTGACTACTGAAGACTGGGACACAAACAGACAGGAACAGTACAGAAAAGTACAGGCCTGCGTTGAAGACAGTCTCACCAGGGTAAGAGACAAACAAGAGGATCACTACAACAAAAGTGCGCCAGCCGAACCTTTCGCACCTGGGGAAGTCATGCTGAAAAGAAAGAGGAGGATGCACAAACTCGACGATCAATGGGAAAGAGAGCCCTACATTGTACAGAATTCAAGGTTTGACAACAAGAAAATGTGTATAATTAGTAAAGATGGAGGAAGAACGACTACAACTGTATCCAGAGATCACCTAAAGTTGTGTCCGGATCCGTTAAAGCTTCAAGAGGAAGAACCTGTTGTCAATAAAGAAGAGCGTGATGAAGCAGTCATACATACAGACTTAGGAGATTTCCCCGCTGATTGGCCCCGAATTGGAGAAGCTGTAATCATCACCGTACTCCAATTCTATCAACAACAAGGAGAACCTCTACATCCTGTTGAGCCGGTTGTTGCAGTAGAGTCAGTTCCAGAGGAACCTGTTCCAACAGAATCTCAGGAAGCCGAATCACAGGAAGAAGAGTCCCCTGCTGAGACAGAACCGGATCACCCAGCTCACAGTGTACTTGCCAGCCCAGTGGAGAGGTTAAGGCAATTCTACAATTCACTTGCACGTAGAGCAGACAGATTAACTGACACCTCACCTATCACCGCACCACGTAGGTCAGTGCGCCTAACAAGGGGACAATTACCTGTTAGGTACAGAGAGTAAGACCTAATAAATGTAGAGGATTGCTTATAGCATTGTACATAAATGTTGATATTGTTGCTTACATTATGTCTTAACCGTTATTTATTAATTTGTTTTTTCTTTTTGGTTATCAAATCAAGTAAATGGACATTATTTTTACTTGTTCCCAATACCCTTTGAGCAGCCTTTTTCCAAAAGAGACTAGGACTTTTTTGGTTGCTCATTTCCTCATTGCTTTTACTTATGTATATAGTTATATATGTTACCTGTTATGCAACAGTTTAAGATCCTCACCTCCCGTAAGGGAAGAGTTATATTGTACAATGTTTTATTGTTATGTGTTTTGTATTTCAGCCCCGGAGTGCTGAGTTCTACTAGGGGGGAATGTGGAGCCCAGCTGCGTCTGGATTCATATCTCCCAGAAGGGTGCGCAGAAGGAATTCACCACTAGAGGTCTCAGTATACATTCACACACCTTCACCCATCCCTAAGTCCACCAGAGGGAGCTCCGATAGTCATATAAAAGGAGGGTGAAGACAGGAAAGTGAGTTCAGTTCAGTCAGCTCAGAGTTCAGATTAGAGAGACTGCAGAGCAGTTCAGTTCGGCAAAGTGGAAGCTAGTAAAGTGGAACTGAATCCATCCCAGTTTAGTCAGAGCTGAAACAAGCGAGTAGTCTGCAGACAGAGCAGACGAGTGGAGTTTGCAGCAAGGGACTCCAGAGCTCAAGTTGGGAGCCAGGAGCGTGCCGACGCTCAGAGAGCGGCGAAGAGGCGGCCCACGAACTGCCAGAGAAGTAAAGAGGCAGAGGAGCCTTCATAGCTCACCTCAGCAAGTATTGACCGGACACCGGGGTCCGAGCCTATAGGGATCTCCACGACCCATTAGGAGAACACCGGAGTTCCTGGATGACTACAAGTCCCAGGAGTACCACAGAGCTGATACGTAACTGGGCCAGGAGGACGGAGTCAGGCAGTGCTCTGCCAGCAAGACTGTGTACTTCAAGAAAAGGTCCAACCACAAGGTCTGCCAGGTGCAGGACGGAGACTATATTAGGCCCAGCTACATGCAGGCCAGGACTTCATACAGAAAGGCAAGTAACAGGAGGCCACACACCTACTCAGTAGGATAATCTGGATGTGCACCCTTCACCCTACAGTACTCCGGGATGTGCCTGCAACATCTTCAGTAAAGGTAACAAAGTGACTTGTGTGTGTGTCCCTCTTCTTACCCCTAACTGCTGGGTCCCCTTCCGTCCTGCATCCTTACCCATATATCTGCCCTGAAGGACTCAGCCTCACCTGTGGGAGGCTTAACACCTATCGCTGCACAACACCAACCCTTCAGTGGATCTGCACTGCAGCGCTGGTCACCCTGACCAGATACCCAGGTGGCGTCACGAATCCCCATACCAATATTCAACTCCCCTGTAAATATCCCACATTAAAGGGTGAGCGCCAGAGCCACGGACTGAGCTGTGTTGCCGTGACATCCCCCATAGAAGTCTATAGGCTCAGATCCGAGTTCCCATTGCTCTGGAGGGCGACTCATATACTCCTCAGTGCTGCTGACATAGTATACTAGTATTATGTGCTGAGCCCCTCTGACCCCCTACAGTCACACGCCGTATATGACATGCATGAAGCTAGGAGTATATCACTTTATATTACTTCCCTACCCTCAGCAACAACTGACGCCGTCTATCCTCCTCCCTGTAGTGTCCTGTCCTGTATCCTCCTCCTCAGTGCTGCTGACATAGTATACTAGTATTATGTGCAGAGTCCCTCTGACCCCCTACTGTCGCACACCGTATATGCCATGCATTAAGCTAGGAGTATAGCACTTTATATTACTTCCCCTACCCTCAGTAACAACTGACACTGAGTCGCCCTTAGCAGGACCGTGGGGTACTCGGCACCGACCCCGTTCACTTCAATGGCGGATGTCACGGGTAGCGCAGCTCGGTCCGTGGCACTGGGGCTCACCTCAATAAAAAGGGGATATTTACAGGGGATTATAGGTTTGTAGAAATGTTCGTGACGCCACCTGTGGTTCCTGGTCAGGGTGACCAGCGCTGCAGGGTAGATCCTCTGAGGGGTTGTTACTGGGCAGCAAGGTGTTAAGTCTTCTACAGGCAAGACTGATCCCTCAGGGTATATGGCGGTGTAGGGGTGCAGGATCAATAAGGCAGACACACACACGAAAGTCTCTTTCTGTACCTTTACTGATGGTATAGATGCAGGCACGTCCCGGGAAGCTGTCAGGGTGGAGGATGCACGTCCAGTAATCCCACTGAATAGGTGTAGGGCCTCCGTACTCCTGTATGTGTGAGTGTAAGGTTCTTTGTCTCTGTTGACATGTTCCTTGAAACTCAGTTTTCCGTCGGCCATTTTGCTTTCTGTCTTTCTGCAGCTCTTGCCCTCAGTTAATATGGAGTTTCCAGTTTTCATGTTCCCGCCCTGATTCTTCCCTCTTGCTTCTTAAGCAGCCTCAGCTGAACAATCAGTGCTCCTGAATCAAGCCTCAGTCAGTCTGTGACCTGACTCCTGGAAGCCTTGGACTTGTACTCCAGCTATTCCCTACTGAGGAACCTTGGAAGACTTTTGGACTCTGGAAACCTGCTGTTTGGTGAATCCATGTTTGCAGAGGAATTACGGTACACAGAAGAGATCCTGAACCTGCTTTGGAGATTTATTGTAGTGCTTGAAGTTACTCTGGCCTGCTGTGTCTCCTGTCGCTGTTCCTGCAAACTGTGTGAACTTTTCAGCATGCTATGTCTCCTGTGTTTTCCTCGCACCCAAGCACAAGACGCTATAGGAACTGTACACTATACATGACAAGATTCAGGAGCCAATGTTTAGTGTCTGCTGGGTCTGGGAAAGCCGTGTCTGCTGTGACTGTGGATATCAGATGTCCGTTTAATACCTTATGTGATGACAGTGGTTGTGACTTCTCACAACCATTCCAGGTGAGCGCATTCCCTTAAAATTTTACTCTGGAGTGTTACCACAGGTAAACACTATTGTTTTTGGTTTTTTTTCCTTTCCTCTTCTCCTTCCAGCACCTCTGCCTTAAAAGATCTGGAAGATGGAGGCCCGCATAAAGGAACTTTGCAGAGTGACTGATACAATCCTTTCAGATGTACAGACTTTAAAAACCCGTTTTGCAAGCCTACAGGACCTCACTAATCATAATTTGCAAGTGTTTGGACAGACTACCCTGGAATTGCGAGCCAGGATTGAGGCTCTAGAGGAACGAGCCCAGGCTCCTGCCATAACCCCAAGTTCTGGGATCCCCAAATTACCTCCTTTTCGTTTTGGCGGTGAACGTGAGAAATTCAGGGGATTTATTAATCAATGCAATTTATTTTTCTCTGCACATGCTTCACAATTTCCCACTGAACGATCCAAAGTGCTTACTATAATCATGTTGCTTACCAATAAGGCTTTGATGTGGGCAAACCCTCTGATTGAGACTGAGGATGATTGTTTGAATCACCTTGATGCTTTTATTTCAGCCATGGGGCAGGTGTTTGATGACCCCAATCGAGGTGCAACAGCTGAAGCAGCCATGTTAACTTTGCGCCAAGGTAAGCGTTCAGTAGCCGAATATGCCCTGGATTTCAGGAGATGGGCTCTTGATACCACTTGGGACACTTCCGCTAAGAAATCTATTTTTCGGAAAGGGTTGTCTCCACTGATTAAGGATGAACTTGCTCGTGCCGACCCTCCCACTGCGTTAGGTGACTTTATTAACTATTGTATCCGTATTGATGCTCGTCTGACTGAACGCAGACAAGAGAGATGGTTCGAAAATAATCGCACTAACCTTTTACTACCTCCCTCCTCAGCTAAGGAACCTTTGAGTAGGATCACAAGGGAACCAGAACCTGAACCCATGCAGGTGGACTCTTTACAAAGACGGGTTAGTGATGCACGCAAAGAACATCGTATAAAGGAAAATCTATGTTTCTACTGTGGTAAGTCAGGGCACTTCATTATAAACTGCCCCAGCCGTTCTCGTAAGACTACTGCAGCAGTCATTCACTGTGAGTGTTGCGAGAGGAGCTCTGTCATGTCCGAGCCTCAGGCTCCAGAGAGATCTGCTGCAAGAGATCTTGATTTCTCGGACTTAAACTCTGTTAGTTCTGGGGACGATGACGGTATAAACGCTGCAATTTTTCAAGTTTCCTCAGCGGTGTCCCAGCTGAGTTGTAAAAGAAACAATTCTCATTGCTTCCTTTCCATCAAACTCTGGGTTGACTCAGTCTGGGTGTCTAGCTCTGCTATGATCGACTCAGGAGCAAGTGGAAATTTTATGGATATCCCTTTGCTCTGAAACAGGGGATACGTTCAGTGAAGAAGGCTACTCCAGTACAGATGGAGACTGTGGATGGCTCTCTACTGACTTCTGGACCAGTGGATCAAGAAACAGAGCCTTTAAGGGTCCTTATGGGTAAAGATCATCAGGAGAAAATGTATTTTTTGCTTATCTCTTCTCCCCACTTTCCCATCATTCTAGGGCTACCATGGCTGCAGGCGCAGAATCCTACGATTAACTGGGAGACCAAGGAATTACACTTTCCGGAGAAACAGATGAGTCAAGGAGTTTCAGCTTGCTCTGTTCCTAAAGGAACCATGTCAGTCCCTGAACTACCAGCTGTATACCAGGACTATGACGATTTATGTGACAAGAAGAACGCTGATCAGCTTCCTCCTCACCGTCCATATGATTGTCCAATTGAATTATTACCCGGAGCCGAGATACCTTTTGGTAAGATCTACCCCCTAGCGGGGCCCGAGCTAAAAGCTTTGAAGGATTATATAGACGAAAATTTAGCCAAGGGCTTCATACGCCCTCTTCATCTCCCGCAGGTGCACCCATCTTCTTTGTGAAGAAGAAAGATGGATCTCTGAGACCCTGCATAGACTATAGGGAACTCAATAAGGTTACTATTAGAAACCGTTATCCATTGCCTTTAATCCCTGAGTTGTTGGAGAGAGTGCGGCATGCCAAAATTTTCTCTAAACTGGATCTCCGTGGGGCCTATAACTTGGTCCGTATCAGACCTGGGGATGAATGGAAGACTGCTTTCAGGTCACGCTATGGACACTTTGAATATCTAGTTATGCCTTTTGGTCTGAGTACCGCCCCAGCCACTTTCCAACACTTCGTGAATGATATCTTCAGGGATCTCCTAGATACATTTGTGGTGATTTATCTGGATGATATTCTAATTTTTTTCTAACTCCACAGAGGAACATCATGGACATGTGAGAATGGTCTTAGAACGCCTAAGACAAAACCATCTCTACATCAAACTTGAAAAATGTGAATTCCATAGGACCGAAATTCAATTTCTGGGGGTATGTACTATCTACGCAAGGGATTAGTATGGATGGAAGCAAGAACCAAGCCATCAAGGATTGGCCAATTCCTAGAAATGTGAAGGAGGTGCAGCGTTTCATCGGGTTTGCCAACTTCTATAGACGTTTCATTAAGAATTTTTCTGAGGTAGTGTCACCTATCACCCAACTTACCCGGAAACAGTCTAGGTTCTCCTGGACCCTGCAAGCTCAGGAAGCATTTTCCTGTTTAAAGGATAAATTTACCACCGCACCTATCTTAGTACATCCCAACCCCGAGCTTGCCTTCATAATAGAGGTGGATGCTTCAGACTGTGCCGTTGGAGCTATACTCTCTCAGAGAACAGGTGAGAAGAATGTCTTGCATCCCTGTGCCTTCTTTTCCCAGCAGTTGTCTTCGGATTGAGGGGAACTACGATGTGGGCAATAGAGAATTGTTGGCCATTATTGCCGCCTTCAAGGAATGGAGACACCTTCTTCAGGGTGCTGCACAGCAAATAATCGTCCTGACAGACCATCGTAACCTTGAATTTATCAGGTCGGCTAAGTGCCTGACTCCTCGCCAGGCTCGCTGGAATCTTTTCCTAAACCAATTTAATTTTGTCATTTCTTATAGACCAGGATCGCGCAATGGAAAGGCTGATGCACTCTCTAGGATTCATTCAGCAGAGACCCGTCCACTTACTCCTCCTAAGACTATTCTTCCTGACTCTAGATTCCTGGGAGTGATTCATAATCAAGACCTACTTAAGGACATCAAGGAAGCATACCATGCGGATTCTTTGTTGGCTCAACCCCCAAGGGACGTAAGTCTTGTCTTTAAGAATGGTGTGTGGATTCAGGGACAACGTCTGTATATACCTGAAACAGTCAGATTGAGAGTATTGCAACTCATCCATGATTCCAAGATAGCCGGGCATAGGGGAATTCTAAAGACACAAGAATTTCTTTCTCGTTTCTTTTGGTGGCCCACTTACAGGAAAGATGTCTTAAACTATGTCACTTCATGTGAAGTCTGTGCAAGATGCAAAACACCTCGCTCCTCACCAACTGGTCTGTTGCAACCTCTTCCCACCCCGTCCCGCCCGTGGGGATCCATTTCTATGGACTTCATTGTGGAGTTACCAACCTCTCAAGGGAAGAACACCATTCTAGTGGTGGTTGACCGTCTAACAAAGGCAGCTCATTTTATCCCTTGTGTCGGCTTACCCACTGCAAAACAGACATCAGACTTGATGATTAAGAATGTGTTTCGCTTACATGGAGTACCGGATGAGGTCATTTCGGATCGAGGGGTGCAATTCACTTCAAGGTTTTGGCAAAATTTCTGTGCAGCATTGGACATTAAAGTAAACCTTTCTTCTGCTTTTCATCCCCAGACTAATGGACAGACAGAACGAACCAATCAGACCCTGGAGCAGTATCTCCGCTGCTTTATCTGCCACCTACAGGATGATTGGGTGGATCTACTTCCACTGGCTGAGTTCTCTTATAACAACTCTCAGAGCGCCTCCACTAAGCAGTCTCCTTTTTACTCCAATCTAGGTTATCATCCTAACATTCTTCCTCGATTTCCCATAGATACGCCCTTGCCGGCAGTGGCTGAAAGAATCACTTCTTTACAGAAGAATATGGATCTTCTTAAGGAAAATCTAGAATTGGCTCAGGAAAGGTACAAGAAAGCAGCAGATAAATTTCGTAAACCTGCACCAGCTTTCAAGGTAGGAGATTTGGTCTGGCTGTCAACCAGAAATCTTAAATTAAAGATTCCATCGTCTAAATTGGGACATAAGTACATTGGACCTTATAAGATCAATAAGATTATAAGTGCTGTTGCTTGTCGTCTTCAACTGCCCAGAACTATGAGAATCCACCCTGTCTTTCATGTATCCCTACTAAAGGCTGCAACACCCAATACGTTTCCTGGACGTTCTTCTCCTTGCCCTGACCCAGTGCTGGTCGATGGTCAGGAAGAATTTATGGTGGAAAGGATTCTAGATTCCAGGTTGTACAGAAATCAGTTGCAATATTTGATTAAATGGCAGGGCTACCCAGTGGAGGACAACTCATGGGAACCAGTCAATAATGTAAATGCTCCTCGCCTGCTCCGCCAGTTTCATCAGAGGTACCCTGACAAGCCTGGTCTGAGGTCATCCGGAGGTTGTCCCTAAGGGGGGAGTAATGTAAGGTTCTTTGTCTCTGTTGACATGTTCCTTGAAACTCAGTTTTCCGTCGGCCATTTTGCTTTCTGTCTTTCTGCAGCTCTTGCCCTCAGTTAATATGGAGTTTCCAGTTTTCATGTTCCCGCCCTGATTCTTCCCTCTTGCTTCTTAAGCAGCCTCAGCTGAACAATCAGTGCTCCTGAATCAAGCCTCAGTCAGTCTGTGACCTGACTCCTGGAAGCCTTGGACTTGTACTCCAGCTATTCCCTACTGAGGAACCTTGGAACACTTTTGGACTCTGGAAACCTGCTGTTTGGTGAATCCATGTTTGCAGAGGAATTACGGTACAGAGAAGAGATCCTGAACCTGCTTTGGAGAGTTATTGTAGTGCTTGAAGTTACTCTGGCCTGCTGTGTCTCCTGTCGCTGTTCCTGCAAACTGTGTGAACTTTTCAGCATGCTTGTATGAAGTAATACAAGTCATTTCATTTCAACCTATGTCTCCTGTGTTTTCCTCGCACCCAAGCACAAGACGCTATAGGAACTGTACACTATACATGACAGTGAGTTTCTGACCTGTATGAAACGAAGTCTAACTCTGTCTTCTCATATACGCCCGGCTGACTTTGTGGTGAAGCCTCGGACCCTGTGTCCGGTGGTGCAGAGTAGAGGTAAGCGATCAATGCTGTTTCAACCTCTGTCACTCTCTTCTTTCTTCCACTCGCCTTTCGTCCTACTCTCACCTTTAACATAAGCACACACTAGCAGTAGATGGCAGTTTCTCCTTCTCTTCACCGCTCTCAAAGCGTCGGCACGCTTGCTCACTAACAATACCTCAGTTGACTCAGTTTTGACCAGGCTAAGTGGCAATCTTCCTCCACCATTACTGGACTCCACAAAATAAACTAAGTTCAAGCTGTAAACTTCAGTCTTACAAACACTGCAGTTCCCTTTCCTTCGCTTCCTTCTGAGGCTCTGTCTGAAGTAG
This sequence comes from Oophaga sylvatica, assembly GCA_033576555.1. NCBI lineage: Eukaryota > Metazoa > Chordata > Amphibia > Anura > Dendrobatidae > Oophaga > Oophaga sylvatica. The sequence continues at coordinate 36,379 of JARQOD010001502.1, read as the reverse complement.
CTATCAGGACCTTCCGTCAGACTGATCTATGCTCACTTCAAGAGCTACTTTCCACTTTCCTAGGGAACTATCAGTCTGTCACGTTCTAAGGTAACTTTTCTCTCTGCTCGTCTGAGGTAACACCAACAACTAGCTACTCTCAGCTAGACTGCCTGGAATCACACTGCCGTCTCTCTCCACAACCCTTATATATCTAGATACTCTTCAAGGGCTCCCTCTGGTGGCTCCAGGGAAAAGTGAAGGTGTGATCGCATATCAGGTGTGAGTGTGGGTTTACCTTCTGTGCATCCTCCAGGGTACATGTGGCACCAAGCGCAGCTGGGCTACACAACGCGTCTATCCTCCTCCCTGTAGTGTCCTGTCCTGTATCCTCCTCCTCAGTGCTGCTGACATAGTATACTAGTATTATGTGCTGACTCCTCTGACCCCCTACAGTCAAAACGCTGTATATGCCATGTATGAAGCTAGGAGTATATCACTTATATTACTTCCCCTACCCTCAGTAACACCTGACGCCGTCTATCCTCCTCCCTGTAGTGTCCTGTATCCTCCTCCTCAGTGCTGCTGACATAGTATACTAGTATTATGTGCTGAGTCCCTCTGACCCTCTACAGTCACACGCCGTATATGCCATGTATGAAGCTAGGAGTATATCACTTCATATTACTTCCCCTACCCTCAGTAACACCTGATGCCGTCTATCCTCCTCCCTGTAGTGTCCTGTATCCTCCTCCTCAGTGCTGCTGACATAGTATACTAGTATTATGTGCTGAGTCCCTCTGACCCCTACAGTCACACGCCGTATATGCCATGTATGAAGCTAGGAGTATATCACTTTATATTACTTTCCCTACCCTCAGTAACACCTGACGCCGTCTATCCTCCTCCCTGTAGGGTCCTGTATCCTCCTCCTCAGTGCTGCTGACATAGTATACTAGTATTATGTGCTGAGCCCCTCTGACCTCCTACAGTCACACGCCGTATATGCCATGTATGAAGCTAGGAGTATATCACTTTATATTACTTCCCCTACCCTCAGTAACACCTGACGCCGTCTATCCTCCTCCCTGTAGTGTCCTGTATCCTCCTCCTCAGTGCTGCTGACATAGTATACTAGTATTATGTGCTGAGTCCCTCTGACCCACTACAGTCACACGCTGTATATGCCATGTATGAAGCTAGGAGTATATCACTTTATATTACCCTACCCTCAGTAACACCTGACGCCGTCTATCCTCCTCCCTGTAGTGTCCTGTATCCTCCTCCTCAGTGCTGCAGACATAGTATACTAGTATTATGTGCTGAGTCCCTCTGACCCCCTACAGTCACACGCCGTATATGCCATGTATGAAGCTAGGAGTATATCACTTTATATTACTTCCCCTACCCTCAGTAACACCTGACACCGTCTATCCTCCCTGTAGTGTCCTGTATCCTCCTCCTCAGTGCTGCTGACATAGTATACTAGTATTATGTGCTGAGCCCCTCTGACCCTCTACAGTCACACGCCGTATATGCCATGTATGAAGCTAGGAGTATATCACTTTATATTACTTCCCCTACCCTCAGTAACACCTGACGCCGCTATCCTCCTCCCTGTATTGTCCTGTATCCTCCTCCTCAGTGCTGCTGACATAGTATACTAGTATTATGTGCTGAGTCCCTCTGACCCTCTACAGTCACACGCCGTATATGCCATGTATGAAGCTAGGAGTATATCACTTTATATTACTTCCCCTACCTCAGTAACAACTGACGCCGTCTATCCTCCTCCCTGTAGTGTCCTGTATCCTCCTCCTCAGTGCTGCTGACATAGTATACTAGTATTATGTGCTGAGTCCCTCTGACCCCTACAGTCACACGCCGTATATGCCATGTATGAAGCTAGGAGTATATCACTTTATATTACTTCCCCTACCCTCAGTAACACCTGACGCCGTCTATCCTCCTCCCTGTAGTGTCCTGTATCCTCCTCCTCAGTGCTGCTGACATAGTATACTAGTATTATGTGCTGAGTCCCCTGACCCCCTACAGTCACACGCCGTATATACCATGTATGAAGCTAGGAGTATATCACTTTATATTACTCCCCTACCCTCAGTAACACCTGACGCCGTCTATCCTCCTCCTGTAGTGTCCTGTATCCTCCTCCTCAGTGCTGCTGACATAGTATACTAGTATTGTGCTGAGTCCCTCTGACCCCCTACAGTCACACGCCGTATATGCCATGTATGAAGCTAGGAGTATATCACTTTAATTATTTCCCCTACCCTCAGTAACACCTGACGCCGTCTATCCTCCTCCCTGTAGTGTCCTGTATCCTCCTCCTCTGCTGCAGACATAGTATACTAGTATTATGTGCTGAGTCCCTCTGACCCCTACAGTCACACAGCCGTATATGCCATGTATGAAGCTAGGAGTATATCACTTTATATTACTTCCCCTACCCTCAGTAACACCTGACAACCGTCTATCCTCCTCCCTGTATTGTCCTGTATCCTCCTCCTCAGTGCTGCTGACATAGTATACTAGTATTATGTGCTGATCCCTCTGACCCCTACAGTCACACGCCGTATATGCCATGTATGAAGCTAGGAGTATATCACTTTATATTACTTCCCCTACCCTCAGTAACACACTGACGCCGTCTATCCTCCTCCCTGTAGTGTCCTGTATCCTCCTCCTCAGTGCTGCTGACATAGTATACTAGTATTATGTGCTGAGTCCCTCTGACCCTCTACAGTCACACGCGTATATGCCATGTATGAAGCTAGGAGTATACACTTTATATTACCCTACCCTCAGTAACAACTGACGCCGTCTATCCTCCTCCCTGTAGTGTCCTGTATCCTCCTCCTCAGTGCTGCTGACATAGTATACTAGTATTATGTGCTGAGTCCCTCTGACCCCTACAGTCACACGCTGTATATGCCATGTATGAAGCTAGGAGTATATCACTTTATATTACTTCCCCTACCCTCAGTAACACCTGACGCCGTCTATCCTCCTCACTGTAGTGTCCTGTATCCTCCTCCTCAGTGCTGCTGACATAGTATACTAGTATTATGTGCTGAGTCCCTCTGACCCCCTACAGTCACACGCCGTATATGCCATGTATGAAGCTAGGAGTATATCACTTTATATTACTTCCCCTACCCTCAGTAACACCTGACACCGTCTATCCTCCTCCCTGTATTGTCCTGTATCCTCCTCCTCAGTGCTGCTGACATAGTATACTAGTATTATGTGCTGAGTCCCTCTGACCCTCTACAGTCACACGCGTATATAGCCATGTATGAAGCTAGGAGTATATCACTTTATATTACTTCCCCTACCCTCAGTAACACCTGACGCCGTCTATCCTCCTCCCTGTAGTGTCCTGTATCCTCCTCCTCAGTGCTGCAGACATAGTATACTAGTATTATGTGCTGAGTCCCTCTGACCCCCTACAGTCACACGCCGTATATGCCATGTATGAAGCTAGGAGTATATCACTTTATATTACTTCCCTACCCTCAGTAACACCTGACACCGTCTATCCTCCTCCCTGTAGTGTCCTGTATCCTCCTCCTCAGTGCTGCTGACATAGTATACTAGTATTATATGCTGAGTCCCTCTGACCCCTACAGTCACACGCCGTATATGCCATGTATGAAGCTAGGAGTATATCACTTTATATTATTTCCCTACCCTCAGTAACACTGACGCCGTCTATCCTCCTCCCTGTAGTGTCCTGTATCCTCCTCCTCAGTGCTGCTGACATAGTATACTAGTATTATGTGCTGAGTCCCTCTGACCCCTACAGTCACACGCCGTATATGCCATGTATGAAGCTAGGAGTATATCACTTTATATTACTTCCCCTACCCTCAGTAACACCTGACGCCGTCTATCCTCCTCCCTGTAGTGTCCTGTATCCTCCTCCTCAGTGCTGCTGACATAGTATACTATATTATGTGCTGAGTCCCTCTGACCCCTACAGTCACACGCCGTATATGCCATGTATGAAGCTAGGAGTATATCACTTTATATTACTTCCCTACCCTCAGTAACACCTGACGCCGTCTATCCTCCTCCCTGTAGTGTCCTGTATCCTCCTCCTCAGTGCTGCTGACATAGTATACTAGTATTATGTGCTGAGTCCCTCTGACCCCCTACAGTCACACGCGTATATGCCATGTATGAAGCTAGGAGTATATCACTTTATATTACTTCCCTACCCTCAGTAACACCTGACGCCGTCTATCCTCCTCCCTGTAGTGTCCTGTATCCTCCTCCCAGTGCTGCTGACATAGTATACTAGTATTATGTGCTGAGTCCCTCTGACCCCTACAGTCACACGCCGTATATGCCATGTATGAAGCTAGGAGTATATCACTTTATATTATTTCCCTACCCTCAGTAACACCTGACGCCGTCTATCCTCCTCCCTGTAGTGTCCTGTATCCTCCTCCTCAGTGCTGCTGACATAGTATACTAGTATTATGTGCTGAGTCCCTCTGACCCCTACAGTCACACGCCGTATATGCCATGTATGAAGCTAGGAGTATATCACTTTATATTACTTCCCCTACCCTCAGTAACACCTGACCCGTCTATCCTCCTCCCTGTATGTCCTGTATCCTCCTCCTCAGTGCTGCTGACATAGTATACTAGTATTATGTGCTGAGTCCCTCTGACCCCTACAGTCACACGCCGTATATGCCATGTATGAAGCTAGGAGTATATCACTTTATATTACTTCCCCTACCCTCAGTAACACCTGACGCCGTCTATCCTCCTCACTGTAGTGTCCTGTATCCTCCTCCTCAGTGCTGCTGACATAGTATACTAGTATTATGTGCTGAGTCCCTCTGACCCCTACAGTCACACGCCGTATATGCCATGTATGAAGCTAGGAGTATATCACTTTATATTACTTCCCCTACCCTCAGTAACACCTGACACCGTCTATCCTCCTCCCTGTATTGTCCTGTATCCTCCTCCTCAGTGCTGCTGACATAGTATACTAGTATTATGTGCTGAGTCCCTCTGACCCTCTACAGTCACACGCCGTATATACCATGTATGAAGCTAGGAGTATATCACTTTATATTACTTCCCCTACCCTCAGTAACACCTGACGCCGTCTATCCTCCTCCCTGTAGTGTCCTGTATCCTCCTCCTCAGTGCTGCAGACATAGTATACTAGTATTATGTGCTGAGTCCCTCTGACCCCCTACAGTCACACGCCGTATATGCCATGTATGAAGCTAGGAGTATATCACTTTATATTACTTCCCCTACCCTCAGTAACACCTGACACCGTCTATCCTCCTCCCTGTAGTGTCCTGTATCCTCCTCCTCAGTGCTGCTGACATAGTATACTAGTATTATATGCTGAGTCCCTCTGACCCCCTACAGTCACACGCCGTATATGCCATGTATGAAGCTAGGAGTATATCACTTTATATTATTTCCTCTACCCTCAGTAACACGTGACGCCGTCTATCCTCCTCCCTGTAGTGTCCTGTATCCTCCTCCTCAGTGCTGCTGACATAGTATACTAGTATTATTGCTGAGTCCCTCTGACCCCTACAGTCACACGCCGTATATGCCATGTATGAAGCTAGGAGTATATCACTTTATATTACTTCCCCTACCCTCAGTAACACCTGACGCCGTCTATCCTCCTCCTGTAGTGTCCTGTATCCTCCTCCTCAGTGCTGCAGACATAGTATACTAGTATTATGTGCTGAGTCCCTCTGACCCCCTACAGTCACACGCCGTATATGCCATGTATGAAGCTAGGAGTATATCACTTTATATTACTTCCCCTACCCTCAGTAACACCTGACACCGTCTATCCTCCTCCCTGTATTGTCCTGTATCCTCCTCCTCAGTGCTGCTGACATAGTATACTAGTATTATGTGCAGAGTTCTTCTGACCCCCTACAGTCACACGCCGTATATGCCATGCATGAAGCTAGGAGTATATCACTTTATATTACTTCCCCTACCCTCAGTAACACCTGACGCCGTCTATCCTCCTCCCTGTAGTGTCCTGTATCCTCCTCCTCAGTGCTGCTGACATTGTATACTAGTATTATGTGCTGAGTCCCTCTGACCCTCTACAGTCACACACCGTATATGTGTCTTGACCCGCACCACAATTGTGGTTTACCAGAGCAATGGGGTACTCAGAGCCGAGCCCATGGAAGTCTATGGGGTTGTCACAGGTAGCGCTGGCTCGGTCTGTGGCCCTGGCGGTCAGGCGTATGTTGGGGGGAATATTTACAGGGGATAGGTATATATACAGTTCGTGACGCCACCTGTAGTTCTCTGATCACTAAGACCAGCGCTGCTGTAGATCTCTGAGGGGATGGTGAGGCAGCTAGATGTCGGGTCCCCTACAGGTGGGACTCTTCCCTCAGGTCAATAGTTATGGTGGGGTTGTGCAGGGATGCAATCAAATAACTCAGTCTCACACATAGAAGCTTCTTTCCATACCTTTTACTTGTCAGATGATAAGGCAGGTCCCAGGGAGGCTGTTCGGGGTGGATGAATGCACGTAGCGGTAACAGTTGAGCAGGTTACAGGCCTCCTTCTCTTTCCAAATGATGAGTGAGTCCAAGCTTGCCTGTAGCTAAGTTAACTCTATAGTTTTCAGCTTTTCCACTAGCTGTACTGCCCGGCCGGTTTTGTGATAGAGCCTTATAAGTGGTGAACTAAGTACTTTCTTTTGCCGCGCGCCGGACTCAGAAGTCTTGTTCTCCTGACTCGGTTACGTACTGGCACTCTAAGGGCGGCTTTCTGCAACCTAAGGTCCAGTAAGACTCTGGCTTTTCTATCACTATGCCTGGAGCTATAGTGACGCTTCGGTCCCCAGTGACCGGTGACAATGTGCAGGATAATCCGATCCTTAAGGCACTTCTGAATCCTTCCCACTATGCCCTTCGCCCTGCTTCTGCTTTCAATGTAGCACTGAAGCGTGAAGATAGAAAGTCAGTTTTCTTCCTTGGTCTCACTGAGTAACTCTCAGTTTCCTCAAAGTTCAGACTGAGTAAAAGGTAACTCTGACTAGACTCGGGATGATAACTAGTCATCCGTTACTAGACTCCACTTCGTTGAATTGGCAGGAACTAATCTTCTGCTCACCCAGAGCTCTGACAGGAATCCTCACTGTCTAAGAAGAACTAGCCCTGACTGCTCTGTACGATGACAGGAAGCTAGACTGACTCTCTCCTGTGCTACACGTCACTCACCTATACACCCCTGTGGGTGTGTCTGAAGTGTAAGTGAGTGTCAAGCTTTAACTGTTACCTTACTGTGCATTCTCCAGATCCTGTGTGCCTTACATACCAGGGCTACACATTCCCCCTTGGTAAAATACAGCACTCCCGGGCTGTGAAATATAAGAAGAAAGACATTTTGTTTTCCATTTAAACAAGTAACATTTTAAACTCTTCCCATCAGGGAGGTACGGATTTCTTGAACGTTGCATTATAACAATAGGCATAGAAAAATACAAAATACTAAATAGACATTTTCATATAAATAGATGACGATATTCTTGTGAAGGACCCGCACCAAACCTTCAACGTGGGTCCTGGGTGGGCTGCAGGACATCTGAATGCAGACCTCACTCAGTGCCTCACCATACGGGTTTTATGTTCAGAGGTAGGTGTGCTGGTAGAGAATGCACAAAGTGCAACTATATACAAGATCAGTTCTTGGGCTGGCTCAGTCCTCAGCCTCAGAGTCCATCATGAAACATTTTCAAGTAATTTACATATCATAACAATACTTTATACAATTATCCATACTTAGTAAACTAGTTTGCTAGGACTACTTTTGATAACGAATAGGTATCTTCCCTTTCGTTGTACGTTCTGATCTACGTGGAGTAGCTTCAGGTATATTAATCTCTAACCCAACTGTTCTACGTAACGGCAAACTATAGAACTGCCTCAATCTTTCTATGGATCTGGCAAGCGTACTGATGGCTGGGCGGTGTGAGTCAGCTTCACCAGGGGTTCCCATAGCATGGGGCGCTGCTTCCGATGATTCTTCCTCTTGAGGTTCCGCAGGTTGGGGTGCTGCTGGAGTAGGTAACTCCTGAACTGGCTCAACTGGCACCATGGGCACAACTGGAGGTAGAACTTCCTCTTGTGGCTGATAAAATTGCAACACCGGAATTATTACAGCATCTCCCAGTCTCGGCCAATCTGCAGGGAAATCTCCAGATCCGTGTGTATGACCTCTTCTTTTCTTTCTTCTTGATTGATGACAGAGTTCTCTTCACGAAACTTTAAGGGTTCTGGACACAATTTCAAATGGTCTCTGGACACAGTGGATATTGTTCTTCCTCCGTCCTTACTGATGATACAAACTTTTCTATTGTCATATTTGGAATCTTGTACGACGTAGGGTTCTTGCTCCCACTGGTTATCCAATTTGTGCATTTTCCTTTTCCTTTTCAATACCACTTCTCCAGGCATCAAAGGCTTGGCAGGAGCATTCCTGTTGTAAATATCTTCCTGTTTTTCCCGTACCTTGTTGAGACTTTCTTCTACACAGACTTGCACTCTTCTGTATTGCTCTTGCCGATTGATGTCCCAGTTTTCAATAGCGTCATCTGCCTCTGGTTCTACCACTCCAAGTTCTAAATCCATTGGTAGTCTTCCGGGCCTTGCTCTCATAAGATAGGCTGGAGTGCAGTTAGTGGAACTTACAGGTATATGGTTATACAAGTCAACCAAATCAGGTAGTAAGTCCGGCCATCGATTTCTGTCTTCCAACGGTATGGATTTCAACAAATCAAGGACAATGTGGTTCATTTTCTCGCAAAGACCGTTGGTTTGAGGATGGTATGGTGTTGTTCTAATTTTCTTACACCCATACATGTGACAGAATTCCTTGAATAGATCAGCTTCGAAAGCAGGTCCTTGATCGGTTAATACTTGCTCCGGATACCCATGCGGTCTGCAGAAGCTTGCTTGAAAGGTTTTTGCTGCCGTCACTGCTGTCTGATCCTTAACTGGTACAACCACCAGAAATCTAGAGTAATGGTCCACCATGGTCAAGGCGTATGAGTATCCAGATCTACTTGGCGACAGTTTGACGTGGTCCAGGGCCACAATCTCCAAGGGACGAGTCGTCCGGATAGGCTGCAGGGGTGCCCTCTGACTACCGTAGTCCTTTCTTCTGAGACCACAGGGTCCACAGTTCCGACACCACCTCTCAATGGAGCTGCGCATCCCTACCCAGTAGAACCGGCACCTCAACAGGGTCTCCAGCTTTCTCCAGCCAAAGTGTCCTGCTTGATCATGGTATGCTTCCAACACCATTTGGACGTCTGCCTTGGGGACCACTATTTGCCAGACCATCTCGTGGGTCCTGGGATTGACGTATCTCCTGCACAACTTCTCACGGTATAGGAATAACCTGCTTCTCTCGTTCCACAGGAGCTTTGCTGACATAGGTGCATCTTTTTCCAAGGAGGAACCTTCCTGTCTTAACAACTCCTTGATACGGCTGACCACTGGATCGCTGTCCTGAGTCTCTTTCCAGCTGTGATGGGGTAAAGGATTTAACGTTGCACCATACTGCTTTCTGTAGACTCGATGCTCGTGGACTACCCCATTTCGATGGAACGCAGGTAGCTCAATTTCTTCCAGGTCGTCCGATTCTTCCTCCGTGTCAGAGTCATGCGGCATTCGGGACAATGCGTCAGCATTAGCATTCTTTCGGCCTGCCCGGTACTTGATAGTAAACTGGTAATTAGACAACCGAGCCATCCAACGCTGCTCCATGGCGCCCAACTTGGCCGTTTCCAGGTGCGTTAGCGGGTTGTTGTCTGTGTACGCCATGAACTTGTTGGAGGCCAGGTAGTGCTTAAATCTTTCAGTAATGGCCCAGACCAGCGCCAGAAACTCCAGCTTGAAGCTGCTATAATTTTCCGGATTCCTCTCAGTTGGCCTGAGTTTTCTGCTGGCATAAGCGATGACTTTTTCTTGGCCATTCTGCTTCTGACTGAGAACTGCTCCTAAACCTTCATTACTAGCATCGGTGTACAGCAGGAACGGTTGGCTGTAATCAGGATACGTCAAGATCTCATCGCCTGTAAGGATCTCTTTCATCTTTTGGAATGCTTCAGCCTGTTCCTTACCCCAATTGAAGGGAGGATTTCTGCTCTTTAGGGATTGGCCTACTAGGAGGTCCTGTAGAGGCGCTGCCTTCTTCGTGTAATCTTTCACGAACCTTCTGTAGTAACCCGTTAGTCCCAGGAACTGTCGCACTTCCTTGAGGTTCTTCGGCTCCGGCCACTTCTGGATGGCAGTGACTTTCTCTGGGTCCGGCGCTACTCCTTCCGAACTGACAATGTGCCCCAAATATTGTACCTTCTGTTTGAGTAGATGGCATTTTGAGGGTTTCAACTTCATCCCGTACCTGGACAGGGACTCAAATACTTCTGCCAGGTGCTTCAGATGGTCCTCATATGTCTTGGAGTACACGATGACGTCGTCTAAGTATAGCAGCACGGTTTCAAAATTGAGATGTCCTAGGCAGTTCTCCATCACTCTCTGAAATGTTCCTGGGGCACTGCTGAGCCCAAACGGCATTCTGTCGAACTCACAGAGCCCCATTGGGGTGGTGAAAGCCGTTTTCTCACGATCCTCCTCAGCCACAGCCACTTGCCAGTATCCACTAGTCAGATCAAGGGTAGAAAAGTAGTTAGCCGTTTTCAGAGCAGCTAATGACTCCTCTATACGTGGTAACGGGTATGCATCCTTGTGTGTTATGCGGTTCACCTGCCTGTAATCCACACACATTCTCAAGCTACCATCTTTCTTTCTAACCAGGACTAGAGGTGCTGCCCAGGGACTACAACTATCCTGATTACTCCGGCTTCTTTCATATCTCGCAACATTTCCTTAGCCTTCTGATAATGGGCGGGGGGTATAGGCCTGTACCGCTCTTTGATGGGAGGATGACTGCCTGTAGGGATATGATGTTGTACTCCCTTAATTATCCCAAAATCAAGTGGATTCTTGCTAAATACTTGGGCGTACTCTTGCACCACCCGTAATACCCCTTGCTTCTGGTGAGCGGGAGTGGTGTCCGTCCCAACATGGAGTTGCTGACACCATTCCGCCACCTGGGTTGCCGGGTCATTGTCCTCCGCTATTTGGCGGGAGTCTAAGGACTCAGCCGGGAGAATAGAATTATTGTCAACAGCATGTAGTTTAGCAATGGTTGCATAACGGGGTAAGTTTACCTCATCATCTCCCCAGTTGAGAAGCCGTACCGGTACTCTTCCATTCACCACTTCCACTACTCCCCTAGCAGTCATAAGTGTAGGTCTATGTTCTGAATGGTGGGGTTCTACTACAGCTTGGTAATTCTGTCCTCTCAGACCTATGGCTGCCCTGCACCAGATTATCATTTCACTCATTGGGGGTATCACAATGGGATTCGAGTCAGTGACCCGTACATTACCAATTTCGCCGTCTGTAAGCTTCGCTTGCTGCTGACACACCAGGGCCCGGATCTCTCTTTGGATTACTCCTTTCTGCCTTGGTCGGGCAATCTCAGCGAGCTGTTGGAGTAAGAACACAACTTCTCCCAAACAATTACTGATAATGTTAGTACCCAAAATTATATTTAAACCGTTCTCCTCATTTACAGTCTTTACTACCAGAAGCCCCTGGTCTTTCAACTCCTCTCTGCCCACTTTCACATCTACACATTTTGTCCCGAGTACTTCTACAGGAAGACCATTAGAAGCATACACGGTAAAGTCAGGGCTCGGGGGTTTAAGACTGTCCATTGACCAGAACTTAGTATATAGGGCATCAGGTATTAGGGTCACCTGAGACCCAGTGTCTAACAATGCCGGAACAGCAATACCATCTAGAATGATGGACAGGTAGGGTCGTCCACCCACATACCTGCGGTTCCAGTCTAGGGGCCTGACGGGTCTCCTCCTGGGTGTTGGCCCTCAGACCCAGGTTCTGCCCGTTTAAAGGACACTGTGGAGACATATGACCTTTCCGGTTGCATCGGTAACAGGTGATCTCCCGACGAGGAGGGTGTTGATCAGAGGTCGCTCCTGGGGGTGGCGTTGTCCTCCTCCGGGGGGGCGACGTCTTCCTTCTTCTCCGGTTCATCCACGGGACGTCTTCTGGGCAATCAGCTAATAAGATCTTCCCTTCTTCCTCTTTCCGCAGCTGCAGGGCACTCATCACAGCAGCCAGATTTTTAGTCAGCTGGCGCACCTCTGAGCGCAGACAGTCCAATTCACTAGGGGGTGTCACCTGCGTTTTGGTTTCGGCCACTAGCGAGGAAAAGGGGGTTGCCGCCGGCTCCAGAGTGACTTCACCCTGACGATGTTGGGTTGCCACCTCAGGTTTGCCCAGGGGCCGCAGCCCTTTTATTGCCATGTCCTTTAGGGCATCAAAGGTAGCATCAGGGTGATCTAAAGACCACCAATTCACAGTTCTGCGTTCCGCTTGGGACCTCAGTCCCTGCACAAATTGTTCTTTCAGCATCTTATTTTCATCAATGACACTTATGGTATTAACCTGCTTGAGGGCTCTCAGGGCCCCTTGTAGTCGGCAGGCATAGTCCCTTATGCTGTCACTTGGTTGCTGTGAACAGTTATAGAATGCCATCCGGAGATCTGTTTCGGTGCGATCTTCAAAAATGGCCTGTAACTTTAAGAGGATTGCAGGCACCAACTCCTGGTCCGTGGTAGCCCAAGTCTCCACTTCTCTCTCAGCAGCGCCAGTTAGCTGCCCTATTAGCACAGCAGCTTTTTGCCTCTCAGACATAGAGTACATTTCCAGGACCTGCATATCTTCCGTTTGAATCCTGCTAAAGTGCCTGGCTCGCCGCTGTACTGGGGAAGCCATTTCGCCCCAGGCATATATGGAAGCGTTAGTGGCATGAGCGGGACCACCGGACTGAGTGCTGGGCCTGCGCCCCCATCTGGCGCTACAACGCCACGCGGTGCGGAGTCGGGTCCTCCGGCTGGGGCCGCACTGTCGGCCGGTTGTTGCAACATATTAGCGCCCCCTTGGTTAAACGGAGCCTACCGGTTTCAGAAGCTGCTATTTCCCAGGCACAGCAGTAGGAACAGGACCTTCGTCGCAGGCGCTCTGATGTCAGAGCGTCCACTTCCTGTCGCAGGACCTGCCGCTGAGTCAGAGCCGGGGGCGTGTCCAAGACTTTGCGCGCTCCTTCAGGTACGCCCACCTTCTTCTCCAGCGCCTCAGGGCGCGAATATGGCGGCAAATATGGCGGTATTTGGCGCCAAACAATAGCAACAGTCTTTTTCACCAAAACACTCCACAGGCACACAGGGCTCGCGATTCTGCAAGTTTCGGATCCTGTTCGTGACGCCAAGTTGTCTTGACCCGCACCACAATTGTGGTTTACCAGAGCAATGGGGTACTCAGAGCCGAGCCCATGGAAGTCTATGGGGTTGTCACAGGTAGCGCTGGCTCGGTCTGTGGCCCTGGCGGTCAGGCGTATGTTGGGGGGAATATTTACAGGGGATAGGTATATATACAGTTCGTGACGCCACCTGTAGTTCTCTGATCACTAAGACCAGCGCTGCTGTAGATCTCTGAGGGGATGGTGAGGCAGCTAGATGTCGGGTCCCTACAGGTGGGACTCTTCCCTCAGGTCGATAGTTATGGTGGGGTTGTGCAGGGATGCAATCAAATAACTCAGTCTCACACATAGAAGCTTCTTTCCATACCTTTTACTTGTCAGATGATAAGGCAGGTCCAGGGAGGCTGTTCGGGGTGGATGAATGCACGTAGCGGTAACAGTTGAGCAGGTTACAGGCCTCCTTCTCTTTCCAAATGATGAGTGAGTCCAAGCTTGCCTGTAGCTAAGTTAACTCTATAGTTTTCAGCTTTTCCCACTAGCTGTACTGCCCGGCCGGTTTTGTGATAGAGCCTTATAAGTGGTGAACTAAGTACTTTCTTTTGCCGCGCGCCGGACTCAGAAGTCTTGTTCTCCTGACTCGGTTACGTACTGGCACTCTAAGGGCGGCTTTCTGCAACCTAAGGTCCAGTAAGACTCTGGCTTTTCTATCACTATGCCTGGAGCTATAGTGACGCTTCGGTCCCCAGTGACGGTGACAATGTGCAGGATAATCCGATCCTTAAGGCACTTCTGAATCCTTCCCACTATGCCCTTCGCCCTGCTTCTGCTTTCAATGTAGCACTGAAGCGTGAAGATAGAAAGTCAGTTTTCTTCCTTGGTCTCACTGAGTAACTCTCAGTTTCCTCAAAGTTCAGACTGAGTAAAAGGTAACTCTGACTAGACTCGGGATGATAACTAGTCATCCGTTACTAGACTCCACTTCGTTGAATTGGCAGGAACTAATCTTCTGCTCACCCAGAGCTCTGACAGGAATCCTCACTGTCTGAGAAGAACTAGCCCTGACTGCTCTGTACGATGACAGGAAGCTAGACTGACTCTCTCCTGTGCTACACGTCACTCCCCTATACACCCCTGTGGGTGTGTCTGAAGTGTAAGTGAGTGTCAAGCTTTAACTGTTACCTTACTGTGCATTCTCCAGATCCTGTGTGCCTTACATACCAGGGCTACACATTTGCCATGTATGAAGCTAGGAGTATATCACTTTATATTACTTCCCCTACCCTCAGTAACACCTGACGCCGTCTATCCTCCTCCCTGTAGTGTCCTGTATCCTCCTCCTCAGTGCTGCTGACATAGTATACTAGTATTATGTGCTGAGTCCCTCTGACCCCCTACAGTCACACGCCGTATATGCCATGTATGAAGCTAGGAGTATATCACTTTATATTACTTCCCCTACCCTCAGTAACACCTGACGCCGTCTATCCTCCTCCCTGTATTGTCCTGTATCCTCCTTCTCAGTGCTGCTGACATAGTATACTAGTATTATGTGCTGAGTCCCTCTGACCCTCTACAGTCACACGCTGTATATGCCATGTATGAAGCTAGGAGTATATCACTTTATATTACCCTACCCTCAGTAACACCTGACGCCGTCTATCCTCCTCCCTGTAGTGTCCTGTATCCTCCTCCTCAGTGCTGCTGACATAGTATACTAGTATTATGTGCTGAGTCCCTCTGACCCCTACAGTCACACGCCGTATATGCCATGTATGAAGCTAGGAGTATATCACTTTATATTACTTTCTCTACCCTCATAACACCTGACGCCGTCTATCCTCCTCCCTGTAGTATCCTGTATCCTCCTCCTCAGTGCTGCTGACATAGTATACTAGTATTATGTGCTGAGCCCTCTGACCCTCTACAGTCACACGCCGTATATGCCATGTATGAAGCTAGGAGTATATCACTTTTATATTACCCTACCCTCAGTAACAACTGACGCCGTCTATCCTCCTCCCTGTAGTGTCCTGTATCCTCCTCCTCAGTGCTGCTGACATAGTATACTAGTATTATGTGCTGAGTCCTCTGACCCCCTACAGTCACACGCCGTATATGCCATGTATGAAGCTAGGAGTATATCACTTTATATTACTTCCCTACCCTCAGTAACACCTGACGCCGTCTATCCTCCTCCCTGTATTGTCCTGTATCCTCCTTCTCAGTGCTGCTGACATAGTATACTAGTATTATGTGCTGAGTCCCTCTGACCCTCTACAGTCACACGCTGTATATGCCATGTATGAAGCTAGGAGTATATCACTTTATATTACCCTACCTCAGTAACACCTGACGCCGTCTATCCTCCTCCCTGTAGTGTCCTGTATCCTCCTCCTCAGTGCTGCTGACATAGTATACTAGTATTATGTGCTGAGTCCCTCTGACCCCCTACAGTCACACGCCGTATATGCCATGTATGAAGCTAGGAGTATATCACTTTATATTACTTCCCCTACCCTCAGTAACACCTGACGCCGTCTATCCTCCTCCTGTAGTGTCCTGTATCCTCCTCCTCAGTGCTGCTGACATAGTATACTAGTATTATGTGCTGAGTCCCTCTGACCCCCTACAGTCACACGCCGTATATGCCATGTATGAAGCTAGGAGTATATAACTTTATATTACTTCCCCTACCCTCAGTAACACCTGACGCCGTCTATCCTCCTCCCTGTAGTGTCCTGTATCCTCCTCCTCAGTGCTGCTGACATAGTATACTAGTATTATGTGCTGAGTCCCTCTGACCCCTACAGTCACACGCCGTATATGCCATGCATGAAGCTAGGAGTATATCACTTTATATTACTTCCCCTTCCCTCAGAAACACCTGACGCCGTCTATCCTCCTCCCTGTAGTGTCCTGTATCCTCCTCCTCAGTGCTGCTGACATAGTATACTAGTATTATGTGCTGAGTCCCTCTGACCCTCTACAGTCACACACCGTTATATCCATGTATGAAGCTAGGAGTATATCACTTTATATTACTTCCCCTACCCTCAGTAACACCTGACGCCGTCTATCCTCCTCCCTGTAGTGTCCTGTATCCTCCTCCTCAGTGCTGCTGACATAGTATACTAGTATTATGTGCTGAGTCCCTCTGACCCTCTACAGTCACACACCGTATATGCCATGTATGAAGCTAGGAGTATATCACTTTATATTACTTCCCCTACCCTCAGTAACACCTGACGCCGTCTATCCTCCTCCTGTAGTGTCCTGTATCCTCCTCCTCAGTGCTGCTGACATAGTATACTAAAAGGAAATGCAGCTGCATGGGTATATCAAAAACAGTGGGTCACAAAAGTGTGACCAAATCACCACTCATATAGATACAATAGGGAGGAGGAAAGAAAGAGTCACTGGTGACAAAAAATATGTATATAGTACAAAATATTTATTTAAACATATCAAAAAGTGACACAAGAATATATGAACAATGACAACACTTTAAAAGGACAAGTGCGAATACAAGGGGAGAGATCTCCCAGCAGTGAGGCAAAAATACATTTGTGGCAAAGATGGTAGTACAATACATTAGAGCTCATAACACATAAAGTGTCTCCCCCACACAAAGAAGGTATGAAAATAACAGAGCTACACATAGTATTGCCACATAAAATAGAGCATGCTTTTCATAAAACAGTATACATAGGTAAAAACACAGGCCGCCTCCCATGTGCTGTACTGGTTTAGATATATTGATGATATCTTGATGTTGTGGGATGGGACGGTGCAGCAGCTCGAGGATTTTATGGCAGAGCTGAATCAGAATTCTCTTAACATCCATCTAACTTACAAACATAGTTATGAGAGGGCCGAGTTCCTGGACATATCCATGGAGATTGACACCAATCGTCACCTTCGTACGGACGTGTTCAGGAAACCGACCTCCGTGAACGCATTGATCCATGCCAAATCAGCTCACCATCCAGCCACCATTAGGGCCGTCCTGGTCGGACAGTTCCTTCGAATGCGACGTAACTGCTCTACTGATGATGCCTTTGAGGCCCAAGCCAGGGACCTTGGCGATCGATTCAGGGCACGCGGGTATAGTAACCGATGTATCAAGAAAGGATACAATCGGGCAAGAACAACTCCACGGGATGACCTTCTTTACTCTACTCGTATGGCTAGACGGGGGAATGATGAGGGTCTGATTAGATTTATTACCACATTCAATCATGAGTGGTTTGATATTCGACGAATTCTCACTAAACACTGGGACATTCTCAAAACTGAGCCTGCCCTGTCTCGCTCGCTGGGCAGCTACCCCTCCATGACATCCAGACGATCTAAAAATTTACGAGATACTCTCGTTCGCAGCCACTACATTCCACCTTCTGTAAATACTTTTGGTTCTCGTGGTCCCACCGTTGGTTTCTTTCCTTGCGGCCACTGCCTTGCGTGCGCTAATGCCCTACGTGCCCTGAATTTCTCGTCCTCTGGTGGTGATAAGATATATGACATTCGCCAGCGTATATCTTGTGGCAGCTCGAATGTCATTTATTACGCCACATGTGGCTGCCCGAAGATATACGTTGGCTTAACCACCAGGGAACTGCGAATACGTATCAGGGAACACGTTAGGGACATTTCCGCTGCAAGAACCATTTCAGACGTCTCAGATCTTAAGACAATCCCGCGTCACTTTAAACGCTATCATAACTGTGATGCTACATCTTTTAGGGTACGCGGCATTGATATCCTGCACCTCGGCATTAGAGGTGGGGATTACAAGAAAATACTGTCTCAAATGGAGGCGCGTTGGATAGTCCAACTTGACACAATGGCGCCCAGTGGCCTCAACGAATCTTTAAATTTTGCTTCTTTTTTATAACATATTGTCTCTGATATTCCCTCACTGGGTCTATGTGATGCCTTCTCTTTCTTTTAATTTAATTTTTTACTTTTTATGCATTATTTTTTCACAGTTTCTGTCTATTTCATTGATTTTATTGGACCTTTTGAATTTACCCCCACGGATTGGTGCATGTGAGAAGCTGGGAGAAACAAAGCGAGAATACAGCGACAGACCACATGATTTAATATGTATGACTTTGTTGTTTGTACTATCGTTTGATGTATTGAAGATAGTGTGATCTGTTACCTTCTCTGCTTCAATTTGACCTCATTGTATATGTTATTCTACAATTATGTATCTTTTACAATTATGGTCACCGCTTCTTATATCCTGCTGTTGTTATGTACTTATGCGGAGCTTGGTGTGCGCGTGCCCCGTTGTTGCCCTGGCGGTTCCCCATGTGGTGGGGCGTCTTTCTGTGCCCGGACCGAGCTCTGGCCTTTGACCGGCGCGCGCGCCCGGGTGCATGACGCCGCTGCCACTGGGGGCCTCCTCGGCTCCAACGGCGCATGCGCCGCTATACCTGCTCCTATTCGCTGATGTCTGACATGTGACTTGACTGTGGGAGGCATTTAAAGGTCCTTTGTACCAGATATCGCTATCCCCTTGAGAAAGTGGCAGGCGTGCCACGAAACGTGCGTTGGGGTCGCATCTCCATTGGGGGTGACTTCTCCCAGTGTGGCTTTATACTCTATCTGGTGAGCATGCTCTTGTGACAGACCGACCAGCATTGTACTTATCTCTACTGGCGCTTTTTACCTATGTATACTGTTTTATGAAAAGCATGCTCTATTTTATGTGGCAATACTATGTGTAGCTCTGTTATTTTCATACCTTCTTTGTGTGGGGGAGACACTTTATGTGTTATGAGCTCTAATGTATTGTACTACCATCTTTGCCACAAATGTATTTTTGCCTCACTGCTGGGAGATCTCTCCCCTTGTATTCGCACTTGTCCTTTTAAAGTGTTGTCATTGTTCATATATTCTTGTGTCACTTTTTGATATGTTTAAATAAATATTTTGTACTATATACATATTTTTTGTCACCAGTGACTCTTTGTTTCCTCCTCCCTATTGACATAGTATACTAGTATTATGTGCTGAGTCCCTCTGACCCTCTACAGTCACACGCCGTATATGCCATGCATGAAGCTAGGAGTATATCACTTTATATTACTTCCCCTTCCCTCAGAAACACCTGACGCCGTCTATCCTCCTCCCTGTAGTGTCCTGTATCCTCCTCCTCAGTGCTGCTGACATAGTATACTAGTATTATGTGCTGAGTCCCTCTGACCCCCTACAGTCACACGCCGTATATACCATGTATGAAGCTAGGAGTATATCACTTTATATTACTTCCCCTACCCTCAGCAACACCTGACGCCGTCTATCCTCCTCCCTGTAGTGTCCTGTATCCTCCTCCTCAGTGCTGCTGACATAGTATACTAGTATTATGTGCTGAGTCCCTCTGACCCTCTACAGTCACACGCCGTATATACCATGTATGAAGCTAGGAGTATATCACTTTATATTACTTCCCCTTCCCTCAGAAACACCTGACGCCGTCTATCCTCCTCCCTGTAGTGTCCTGTATCCTCCTCCTCAGTGCTGCTGACATAGTATACTAGTATTATGTGCTGAGTCCCTCTGACCCCCTACAGTCACACGCCGTATATACCATGTATGAAGCTAGGAGTATATCACTTTATATTACTTCCCCTACCCTCAGCAACACCTGACGCCGTCTATCCTCCTCCCTGTAGTGTCCTGTATCCTCCTCCTCAGTGCTGCTGACATAGTATACTAGTATTATGTGCTGAGTCCCTCTGACCCCCTACAGTCACACGCCGTATATACCATGTATGAAGCTAGGAGTATATCACTTTATATTACTTCCCCTACCCTCAGCAACACCTGACGCCGTCTATCCTCCTCCCTGTAGTGTCCTGTATCCTCCTCCTCAGTGCTGCTGACATAGTATACTAGTATTATGTGCTGAGTCCCTCTGACCCTCTACAGTCACACGCCGTATATGCCATGTATGAAGCTAGGAGTATATCACTTTATATTACTTCCCCTACCCTCAGTAACACCTGACGCCGTCTATCCTCCTCCCTGTAGTGTCCTGTATCCTCCTCCTCAGTGCTGCTGACATAGTATACTAGTATTATGTGCTGAGTCCCTCTGACCCTCTACAGTCGCACGCCGTATATGCCATGTATGAAGCTAGGAGTATATCTCTTTATATTACTTCCCCTACCCTCAGTAACACCTGACGCCGTCTATCCTCCTCCCTGTAGTGTCCTGTATCCTCCTCCTCAGTGCTGCTGACATAGTATACTAGTATTATGTGCAGAGTCCCTCTGACCCCCTACAGTCACACACCGTATATGTCATGCATGAAGCTAGGAGTATAGTACTTTATATTACTTCCTCTACCCTCAGCAGAAACACCTGACGCCGTCTATCCTCCTCCCTGTAGTGTCCTGTATCCTCCTCCTCAGTGCTGCTGACTAGTAGTATACTAATATGAGAAGAACATGACACCAATTTGCTGAGTCACTCTGACCCCCCTACAGTCACAGGCTGTATATGCCATGCATGAAGCTAGGAGTATATCACTTTATTTGGGACTCAAGGTAACTCAGTGCATTATTTCCAGCACACATCTACTGTACTGCTCCCCTGCTGCTTCTCCCAGATGAGTCATAGTCAGTCACACTTCAGTAGGCTGAAGCTGATAAGCTGCCAGTGCCAGAAAAAAAAAATCTCAGTTCCTTCTCACTGCAGAGGTGGCTCATTTCATTCACAGCAGGATGCCGCTCTTTGTATTGGATCGTTCAGGAATGACACATCACTACTTTATAAGGTCACCTGAGTTGTCAGCTAGTGTTGGTAGTATTGCTTCCTCTGGAGACCAACCTAGCTGGAGCCAGGAGCTGCTGAGAGCAGTGGTACTTCAGTTGCTTCCCTCATCTGGGACCTTACTCTGCTGTGCGGAGCTAACAGCATAGAAAGCTAAGCGTTTATTGTTTAGTTGATTAACCCTTCAGTGTCTGTCCTTTTGGTTGTTTTTGGTGTAATTCACATTATTCCCTGTCTCACCTCCGGGGAGGGGGTTGGTGGGCTTAGCTCAGGGCTAAACAGGAGACAGGTCGGGGACTTGGACCTCGCTACCATTAAGCGTACCTCCAAGTTAAGGAAAGACAGGTCCTCCCTTAGCTTTAGAGGCAGTTCAGGGGCCCGGGTTCCTTGTCCCCTGCATTTCTACAACTGCCCCGTGACATTAGGCCTATGCACTTTTGGACCGTTGAATCACCCCCGCCGTAACATCTCATCGATCTCTTGGCGCATAACCTGCTGCACCTCCTCAGAGATCCAATAAGGTGTTCGCCGTAGTGGGGCATGATTCCTGGTGTCTACCTCATGGACTGCTAACTTCGTTCTCCCAGGTCGGTTGGAGAACACGGCCCGGAAGGGTTCCAGGGTGGCCAGCAACTGCGACCGCTGGGGTACGGTTAGCAAGGCACTTATCTCCATGTCCTCAATGGAACCATTGGCCTTGGCTTGGGCCAGCGTGTCCAGAAGGGGGTCTTCCTCCCCGTCCTCGGGCATGTTGCAGACCGGTAGGATGCAGGCTTCACGTTCGTGATGGGCCTTCATCATGTTGATGTGAAAGGCCTTGAGCCTACCCCGAGCGTGGTCAAGCGTGACCACGTAGGTGACTGGGTTGAGCTGTTGGTGCACAACGTACAGGCCTTCCCAGGCTGCCTGAAGCTTATCCTTTGGTACGGGAACTAGCACCCACACCTTTTAACCCACCTGGTAGGTCCGCTCCCAGGCGTTCTGGTCGTACCAGTGCTTCTGGTCATCCTGAGCCTGCGTCATGTTGTCATGCACGAACTGCGTCAAGATCTGCATTTTGTCGCGGAAGCGCATGACATAATCCATGATGGACACTTCAGAAGGGTTCGGCTCATCTTCCCAGGATTCTCTTACCAACCCAAGGGGTCCCCGGACTCGCCTGCCATACAGGAGATTGAAGGGGGAGAACCCCGTCGAGGCCTGCGGGACTTCTCTATAGGCAAATAGCAGGTGTGGGAGGTGCCGCTCCCAATCGCGTCCCTGTGTCTCAACCAGCATGCTTAGCATCTGTTTGAGGGTACCATTAAAGCGCTCACACAAGCCATTGGTTTGTGGGTGATACGCACTCGATACCATACGCATCACCTGCATTCTCTTACAGAGAGCCTCCATTAGGTGAGACATAAATTGGGTCCCTTGATCGGTAAGCATCTCCCTGGGAAATCCTACCCGTGAAAAGATGGTCACCAGTGCATCCACCACCTTATCTGCCCTAGTTGAGGACAGAGCTACTGCCTCCGGGTACCAGGTAGCGTAGTCTACCACAGTAAGGATGTATTGCTTTCCAGAGCTGCTGGGGACGGCCAGTTGGCCCACAATGTCCACCACGATTCTCTGGATAGGCTCCTCTATCACTGGCAATGGGATCAGGGGAGCCTTAAGAGCAGGCCCCGCCTTCCCCACTCTTTGACAGGTGATACAGGAGCGGCAGTAGTTAGTCACGTCTGTCCCCATCTTGGGCCAATAGAAGTGTTGAGACAGCCGGGCCTTAGTTTTGCTGATCCCCAAGTGTCCAGCAAGTGGAATTTATGGGCAATCCGCAACAACTCACCTCGGAACTGGTACGGGACAACCAGCTGTTTTTCCCTCAACCACTCCTTTTGGGAATCTCCGGGTACTGTCTCCCGGTACAACCTTCCTCGTTCCCAGAACACCCTCTCCTTATCAGTCACGGAGGTGGGCATCTCGGCGAGGTGTCTCAAGTTCTCCAGCTCGCATCTGAGTGCAGAGCGGAATGGAACTCCTGGCTGGAGGCAGCCAGAAGTGACGTCAGGGTACCTTCCTCACTGGGACCCTCTGGAACCTTCTCTGGGTTCACCTCTGGTTCAGTCTCTCCTGTAGCGGAGGAGGGTCCAGAAGGCAGGGCTCTACCTGTGATCCGGGCACTCTGACTGCGGGTGACAGCAGCTACGTATGCTGTCTCCCCGGGGATTTCTACAGACCCATCAGCCAGCGCTGCTATGGGTTCTACTTCCCCATCCACCCCAACACTTCAGGAGCAGTGCTACTTATGGGCCAGTTACCTTCCTCGGTGGCACTGGTCAGTGGCATGGCATCACTTTCCTCACGGTTCCCATGCACCTCCCCATTTCCTTGAGTACCATCGCTTGCTCCTGCTAAGGGTTCCTCAGCCGTCTCACTCCGCAGAGCGATGTGGCTGAGCACTCCTGTACCTGTGGACACATCTACCGGTTCAGAAAAATGGTTATCAGGTTCAGTGGGCACAGATACATCATTATCAGCATCATTCCTAGGGAAAAAATGGTTATTAGTTGCATCATTACTCATCGATGCATTGGCTGGTAACACATTCAGTTTCCCATCATAATCATCATCATCAGGGTCAACGTTACCCTTATTATCAGATTGGGGAGGGGTGTCAGAGGACGTAGTATGCAACCATCCTCCCCAAATCAGTCCCCAATAAAACATCAGTGGGCAGGTTTTCGGACACCCCCACTTCCTTCACCCCGCTCCCGGCACCCCAATCAATGAAAACCTGGGCCATCGGCAAGGGGCAGCTGATGCCCCCAATCCTGGTGACAGTTAGGGTTTTCCCGGGAATCAACTCTTCAGGGACCGCCAGTTCAGGTCTGATGAGGGTTCGTTCAGCCCCGGTGTCCTTGAGGCCTGTAGCGAGATGGGCCCCCACACGGACGTGCTGCACATTGTCATCGACTCTTCCAACCACCCCACCCATCAAAAGAACAGAGGCGTTGGGCCCAGAGGCCTTGGCTGGGGGGGTTATTCTGCCTCTCCGGACAGCTGTTGCTGATATGTCCAGTCTGTTTACAGAGAAACACTGGCGAGGGTCTGATGGAGGCCTGGCGATGGCAAATGGGACAAGGCCTCCGGTGTGTCGGCTGGCAGGGGCACTGGGGTTGGTTGCAGGCTTACCCCCTCTCCAGATGGTGGTGACTGGCCTCCGCACCTCGGGTTTCTGATTGGCCTCATAGGCCTCAGCGATTTGTGCCGCTTTGTCCGCGTCCTTTGGTTCTCGGTCCATCACGAACTGTCGCACCCTCAGCTGGGCAAAGATGCAGGAACTGGTCCTTGACCATCAGGTCCTTCAGCTGCTCAAAGGTGGTCATTGACTGTCCTTGAATCCATTGGTCAAAGTGGGTCCTAGGTCCATGAACCACATCGCTGTAACTGTCATGTGGGCCACATTGGAGGTTCCGGAATTTTCTACGGTAAACCTCAGGAGTTAGCTGTTACTTCTTTACCAGGGCCTGCTTGATATCCTCATAGTCACCATCTTGGCCTGGCGGGAGTGAAGCAAACGCCTCCAGAGCTTTGCCTTTTAGCCCGGGGGTCAAGTACCTGGCCCATTGGTCCTCAGGCAGCTGGTACTGTCTGCAGGCTCTCAAAGGCCCGCAGGAAAGTGTCCAAGTCCCCGTCTTTCTCCATCGCGGGAAAGTGCTCGGGCCACGGCTTCGGACTCTGAGCGCTGTTGGGCTCACTGCTGGGCTGGGGAGACCTCGGCCACTGGATTCGGGCCATCTCCAGTTCATGGGCTCTCGCTTGGCGGCTCCCTCTTGAGCTTGCTGGATCAGCTGCAGGCATCCATCACGGTCTTCGGCGGGGAGTTGTTCCAAGGCTGCCTGTAGGTAGGGGTCCAGTCTGCCCTGGGTGCAAGCGGGGCCAGCATTCTGTGGTTGGGCCTTTGCTGCAGCACCACCTCTGCTTGGGCCGGCTCCTGCGCCCGCCGCGCTCTCAGCATTGTCCCGCGCCATCAGGGCCAGTTGTGCCTTGCTTTGGTCCGTGGAGACAATCTGCCCCCAATCGCACATGGCGAGAAGAGTTACCTTGGTACACCGATTATACCAGTCTACTCCCCTCGTAGCCATGGTTGCCAAATAAAAGCTAGGATAGAAAAACAAAGAGGAGGGAGGGGGTAACCGCAAGTACACACCTAATTGTCTCAGGACTACTAAACACTGAGTTCGTTCTCCAAAACTTTTGCTGCAGGGTCCCCGCAAGAACCGTGCAAGTCTTTTAGTGAGAGGAATGATTGCTCAGACCAGATCACTAATGCTCTATAATCCCACCGCTCTGCCACCAATATGTCATGAACGGCACACGGACAGGCCTGGGGGATCACAGATTATGATCCCACCGCTGCCACCAAATGTGACGGTCGGCAGGGATTTATGTATATCCCTCTTTCCAGTTTCACTTAGGAACTTGCAGCTCTCCGGCGCCCCCTTACCCTCAGGTCAGTCAGGGAACTGCACCTAGGAAAATTAGTCGCTGGACGGGCCGCTTGGACGTGTACTGGCTATTGGGCACATTGCAGTGAGGGAATTATAACTACTCCTAGCCGCAGCCAGGCAATACACTTATAAAACCGGCACCATCACTACCCGCTATAGCCAAAGTCCAGCACACGCTCGCTGCCACCAGCCTCTGGGTCTAGAATGTGGGACAGAGGCCACCCCAATTTAGTAGCGTAGTATACTTCAGGCACGTGCAAATTCATTATAGAGCATAGAGACAAACTAGTAATTTTATATTTTACTCCAAAAAGATATCTTGTTTACAATATATAAAAAGATTTTACAAAGTGAGACAATTAAAGATATGTACAAGCAATTAAAAATAAAACAGGATTAAAGAAGAAAACACTCACATGGTACTTAGATAATTCCGGCAAAACCATACAGGGGAGGAGCCACACGTCATAGTTCATTTGGGATCCTACTGGATAACTTGCAGAGGGTACCCCGTATAGAAACGCACATAGAATCATCTTACCCAGCGTGTCGCCGGCATTTATCCACAACCAAACATGAAGTACCTCTTTCACACAGTTTAGGAGAAATCCATTTCTCGGATTCTGTTGGGTCTAGAACTTAGCCAGAACCACTGTAGTGAAGCCTGAGAGGAGCACGTTGCAGAAATGTAGCTTTCGTCTTTTTATCATAAACTCGCAGCGTTTTATGACCAAATGAGTAGATTCCCATTTCCAGCTGCACCGGGGTCGTGTCTTAAAGTGCTAGCCATAATTAATCCAATCTTGTACATGGGGGCAGTATTATAATAATTATATTCTTGTGCATAGGGAAGTATTATAGTAGCTATATTCTTGTACATGGGGCAGTATTATAGTAGTTATATTCTTGTACATGGGGGCAGGATTATAGTAGTTTATTTTTGCACATAGGGGCAGCATTATAGTAGTTATATTCTTGTACATGGAGGCAGTATTATATTAGTTATATTCTTGTACATAGAGGCAGTATTATAGTAGTTATATTCTTTTACATGGGGCAGTATTATAGTAGTTATATTCTTGTACATGGGGGCAGTATTATAGTAGTTATATTCTTGTATATAGGAGCAGTATTATAGTAATAATATTCTTGTACATAGGAGCAGTATTATACTAGTTATATTCTTGTACATAGGGGCAGTATTATAGCAGTTATATTTTTTTACATAGGGGCAGTATTATAGTAGTTATATTCTTGTATATAGGAGCAGTATTATAGTAGTTATATTCTTGTACATAGGGGGCAATATTATAGTAGTTATATTTTTGTACATAGGAACAGTATTATAGCAGTTATATTCTTGTATATTGGGGCAGTATTATAGTAGTTATATTCTTGTACATAGGGCAGTATTATAGTAGTTATATTCTTGTACATAGGGGCAGTATTATAGTAGTTATATTCTTGTACATAGGAGCAGGATTATAGTAGTTATATTCTTGTACATAGGGGGCAGTATTATAGTAGTTATATTCTTGTATATAGGAGCAGTATTATAGTAGTTATATTCTTGTACATAGAGGGCAGTATTATAGTAGTTACATTTTTGTACATAGGGGGCAGTATTATAGTAGTTATATTCTTCTACATATGAGCAGTATTATAGTAGTTATATTCTTGTATATAGGAGCAGTTATTATAGTAGTTATATTCTTGTATATAGGAGCAGTATTATAGTAGTTATATTCCTGTACATAGGGGCAGTATTATAGTAGTTATATTCTTGTACATAGGGGCAGTATTATAGTAGTTATATTCCTGTGCATAGGGGCAGTATTATAGTAGTTATATTCTTGTACATAGGAGCAGTATTATAGTAGTTATATTCTTGTACATAGGGGCAGTATTATAGTAGTTATATTCCTGTACATAGGGGCAGTATTATAGTAGTTATATTCTTGTACATAGGGGCAGTATTATAGTAGTTATATTCCTGTGCATAGGGGCAGTATTATAGTAGTTATATTCTTGTACATAGGGGCAGTATTATAGTAGTTATATTCTTGTATATAGGAGCAGTATTATAGTAGTTATATTCTTGTATATAGGGGCAATTTTTATTGTAAAAACCAAACAAATACAAATATACTGACATTCCTCCAGTAATACAAAAATAAATTCACTTGGATTGTACATTCATTACATATCCGGATTATACATATAAAATTATCTTAAAGAGTCCATACACCTGGTTGGAAAAAAAAAAAAAACATCATATTTCAACCCAGTGACACATCCTTCCATAACTTAACATTTCCTAATTTTCCTAATGATTTTATCTATCTGGGCTCGGACATTATGTGGTTGACAGCGTCACAGATCTGAGTCGGAGTTATTCTGGTCACCACCGGTCTCCATTTCAGACTCTACCCGAGAGCCCTCAGGTAATGGCTTCCGCTTGGGCGGAGGACAGTCCTCTACGTCCCTATCAAACTCTGCATCAATTCTTCTAAGATCATCCTCAAAATCACCGTCAGACTCAGACAGAACACCAAACCTATTAGATAAGTCCATTACACCTGCAGAACTCTGGACCTTCTTCCTGGCTCCTTGGCCAGTGTCATACTCCTCTCAGGTTTACGGGAGGTCTTGTCCTTTTTCTTCCTTTTAGTCTGAGACACAGATGGTAGTACTGAAGTAATGCTTCCCTGTGACTGCTGCCCCTGAGGGACAACCTCCATACTTCCCTGTGCACCCTCTGAACCCTGCTGCTCTGGTGTCACCTGAGTAGACCCCTGGTGGGCCTCCGGTCTGGCCAGTATTTCCCCTGACAGTAAAGCTGCCTCCTCCAGAATCTCTGCCCCTGCCACCAAATCCTCATCAGGATAGTCCTTACAGATATTGTGCCAGGCGTCAGGACAGTCCCCGTGAGGGTGACCGATCTTCCCACAGAGGTTGCACCTGATGTTCTGGCAGTCTGCAGCCACATGGCCGACCTCCCCACACAGGTTGCACTTCACCACAGTACACGTATTCGCCAGGTGACCCGCCTTGCCACATTTGAAGCACTTACGAGGCTGCCCAGGATAGAAACACACACCCCTCTCCCTCCCAATAAAGAAGGAGTTGGATAAGTGGGCAGTGATATTATCGCACTGGCTCAGTTTCACCAAAACCCTCCACCCTCCCGTCCAGATACCATCATTGTCTCTGCTTTTGGTGAGGTCAGAGACCAGGTCACAATGCCTCCGGAGCCACACCACAATGTCCTGCGGGGGAACAGACTCATTCCAGAAGATGAGATTTACCGTAACGGTATCTGGCTTAGAGATAGGAATAAAACTGAACTTACTCCAGCCCTCAGTGTCTCTAAACTTGGGGAAATTAGACCAGAACCTGTCCAGGTCACTCATGAGCTTAAAGCTGACATCATAGCCCTGCCTGTCTGGAAGATTAATCACCGCCAAGATGCTGACTGGCGCAAACCCCATCTGGCGACACAAGAGCTCCCTGACCACAAACCTTCTATCTGGCAGATCCTCCTTGGCACCTGTGTGCCGGAAACGCACAACGTTTCTCCGTTTAAACGCCTGGCCGGTATAATTGGCACCAGAGGTGAAGGACGGAGCGCCACGACTCCAGGCATTACTGGGGGAACCTGCGGGGTCACACTAGGCTGACTGACGGGGTGAGGGTCTGCAGCAGGGGGGGCTTCTACACCTTGTGTGCTCGGAATTAAAGGGGGGAAATCACAGACATCATCATGCACATTGTTATCATCAACATCAATGTCACTATCAGACTGCGCAGCGTCCAGCAAAGATACTGTGCTCCCCCAAACCCCCGACCCCTCAGATACAGCGCGGTTATCCCCAGCATCAGAGCCCTGCTGGGCACCATCAGGAACTACCGGCACATGTCCACTGCCCAACTGTGGTGCATGGCATTCTGAGACTTGTAGTCCCTGTGCTGAAAAATGTCCATGCTGTTGCTTGGAATCTGCTGCAGGCGGCTGTACTGGGCATTCTGCGACTTGTTGTACCTCTACTGGAATGTGCCCTTCATGCTGCTGCTTGGAATCTGCTGCAGGCTGTTGTGCTGGGCATTCTGTGACATGTTGTACCTCTGCTGGAATCTGCACTACATGCTTCTGCTTTGGATCTGCTGCAGGCAGTTTTGCTGGGCATTTTGAGACTTGTGGTACGTCTGCTGGGGTCTGTACTACAGGCTGCTGCTGGTGCGGCATTTGCCCCTTTTGGAAGCAGAAACTTGCAGGCTGCAGCACTGGCCGCACCTGCTTCTGGGGTCCACCTGGGACAATGTCTGACCTGGAACCTGCAGAGTTCTGCTTCTGTGAATTAAACAGTTCCTGGTTCCTATAAGTCTCTGCCAGGGGCCCCATCCTCTCTAGGACGCAGTCCATGTCCCTCACCACTTTTGCCAGCAACACACCCAGTGTGTTCAGAGTCTCATCATAAAAATCATGACTCCCGGGATTAATAGCCTTTAGCTTATAGCAAGTGTCTATCTGCATCTGTAGTGCGTCTTTCTGCTGCTGTAACTCACCGAACTTCTTGACCAGTCCTGGGATCTCCTCTGCGAGCTGAAGCTCAGGTGCACGTGGCGTCTCCTCCTGGGATCCTGCATTCAGCGATGTCCCCGGCTGCTTGAACCCAGACGTCTCCTTAATTTTCACCACCGCTGGTTTCATGGCTCCAGGCTCCACAGCACTTTTACTGCTGCCACCTGACTGCGACCGTGTGCGTCCTGACCGCGCCATACTGCCATGCTGCTGTAAGTTCTCCTGGATGGTTTGTCTTTCCAAAGACGTCCGTCTCTGCCTGGGAGCAGGAGAGGTGATCTGCACAGCTGGGGCTGATCTCACCTGTGCACCCGGCAGGAGCTGCTTGCTGACTGGGGAGTTACCTGACTTCACATTGTGCTGTAACCCTTCACTGACCGACACTTTTCCTTCTTGCTTCTTTGCTGGACTTGGAGAAGGTTTTCCTCCCAAAACTTTACTGACGGCTTTTTCCTCCTTCACAGAACTGCTGCAGCTTTGGCTCGCTGCATTCACTGCTCTGACAGTGGCTCTGGGATTAACATTCCCATTAGGAGAGGCCTGGGAGGCTTGTCCCAGTGTAGGCCGGGAAGCCTGGGCCTTGCCTGGGGAGCTTCCCCGCCCAGGGTGGCCCCTCCCTGGGCTTGCTCCAGACATCAGGAGAGCTACAAACACACAACCTCTCAGCTAGGAGGCAGTATTATAGTAGTTATATTCCTGTACATAGGGGCAGTATTATAGTAGTTATATTCTTGTACATAGGAGCAGTATTATAGTGGTTATATTCTTGTACATAGGAGCAGTATTATAGTAGTTATATTCTTGTACATAGGAGCAGTATTATAGTAGTTATATTCTTGTACATAGGAGCAGTATTATAGTAGTTATATTCTTGTACATAGGAGCAGTATTATAGTAGTTATATTCTTGTACATAGGAGCAGTATTATAGTAGTTATATTCTTGTACATAGGAGCAGTATTATTGTAGTTATATTCTTGTACATAGGAGCAGTATTATAGTAGTTATATTCCTGTACATAGGGGCAGTATTATAGTTGTTATATTCTTGTACATAGGGGCAGTATTATAGTAGTTATATTCCTGTACATAGGGCAGTATTATAGTAGTTATATTCCTGTACATAGGAGCAGTATTATAGTAGTTATATTCTTGTACATAGGAGCAGTATTATAGTAGTTATATTCTTGTACATAGGAGCAGTATTATAGTAGTTATATTCCTGTACATAGGGGCAGTATTATAGTAGCTATATTCTTGTACATAGGAGCAGTATTATAGTAGTTATATTCTTGTACATAGGAGCAGTATTATAGTATAAATATTCTTGTACATAGGAGCAGTATTATAGTAGTTATATTCCTGTACATAGGAGCAGTATTATTGTAGTTATATTCTTGTACATAGGAGCAGTATTATAGTAGTTATATTCCTGTACATAGGGGCAGTATTATAGTTGTTATATTCTTGTACATAGGAGCAGTATTATAGTAGTTATATTCTTGTACATAGGAGCAGTATTATTGTAGTTATATTCTTGTACATAGGAGCAGTATTATAGTAGTTATATTCCTGTACATAGGGGCAGTATTATAGTTGTTATATTCTTGTACATAGGGGCAGTATTATAGTAGTTATATTCCTGTACATAGGGGCAGTATTATAGTAGTTATATTCCTGTACATAGGAGCAGTATTATAGTAGTTATATTCTTGTACATAGGAGCAGTATTATAGTAGTTATATTCTTGTACATAGGAGCAGTATTATAGTAGTTATATTCCTGTACATAGGGGCAGTATTATAGTAGCTATATTCTTGTACATAGGAGCAGTATTATAGTAGTTATATTCTTGTACATAGGAGCAGTATTATAGTATAAATATTCTTGTACATAGGAGCAGTATTATAGTAGTTATATTCCTGTACATAGGAGCAGTATTATTGTAGTTATATTCTTGTACATAGGAGCAGTATTATAGTAGTATATATTCCTGTACATAGGAGGCAGTATTATAGTAGTTATATTCTTGTACATAGGGGCAGTATTATAGTAGTTATATTCTTGTACATAGGAGGCAGTATTATAGTAGTTATATTCTTGTACATAGGAGCAGTATTATAGTAGTCATATTCTTGTACATAGGAGCAGTATTATAGTAGTTATATTCTTGTACATAGGGGCAGTATTATAGTAGTTATATTCTTGTACATAGGGCAGTATTATAGTAGTTATATTCTTGTACATAGGGACAGTATTATAGTAGTTATATTCTTGTATATAGGGCAGTATTATAGTAGTTATATTCTTGTACATAGGAGTAGTATTATAGTAGTTATATTCTTGTACATAGGGGACAGTATTATAGTAGTTATATTCTTGTATATAGGGCAGTATTATAGTAGTTATATTCTTGTACATAGGAGCAGTATTATAGTAGTTATATTCTTGTACATAGGAGCAGTATTATAGTAGTTATATTCTTGTACATAGGGACAGTATTATAGTAGTTATATTCTTGTACATAGGGGCAGTATTATAGTAGTTATATTCTTGTACATAGGGCAGTATTATAGTAGTTATATTCTTGTATATAGGGCAGTATTATAGTAGTTATATTCTTGTATATAGGAGCAGTATTATAGTAGTTATATTCTTGTACATAGGGCAATTTTTATTGTAAAAACCAAACAAATACAAATATACTGACATTCCTCCAGTAATACAAAAATAAATTCACTTGGATTGTACATACATTAATTACATATCCGGATTATACATATAAAATTATCTTAAAGAGTCCATACACCTGGTTGGAAAAAAAAAAAAAAAAAAAAAAAAAACATCATATTTCAACCCAGTGACACATCCTTCCATAACTTAACATTTCCTAATTTTCCTAATGATTTTATCTATCTGGGCTCGGACATTATGTGGTTGACAGCGTCACAGATCTGAGTCGGAGTTATTCTGGTCACCACCGGTCTCCATTTCAGACTCTACCCGAGAGCCCTCAGGTAATGGCTTCCGCTTGGGCGGAGGACAGTCCTCTACGTCCCTATCAAACTCTGCATCAATTCTTCTAAGATCATCCTCAAAATCACCGTCAGACTCAGACAGAACACCAAACCTATTAGATAAGTCCATTACACCTGCAGAACTCTGGACCTTCTTCCTGGCTCCTTGGCCAGTGTCATACTTCTCAGGTTTACGGGAGGTCTTGTCCTTTTTCTTCCTTTTGGTCTGAGACACAGATGGTAGTACTGAAGTAATGCTTCCCTGTGACTGCTGCCCCTGAGGGACAACCTCCATACTTCCCTGTGCACCCTCTGAACCCTGCTGCTCTGGTGTCACCTGAGTAGACCCCTGGTGGGCCTCCGGTCTGGCCAGTATTTCCCCTGATAGTAAAGCTGCCTCCTCCAGAATCTCTGCCCCTGCCACCAAATCCTCATCAGGATAGTCCTTACAGATATTGTGCCAGGCGTCAGGACAGTCCCTGTGAGGGTGACCGATCTTCCCACAGAGGTTGCACCTGATGTTCTGGCAGTCTGCAGCCACATGGCCGACCTCCCCACACAGGTTGCACTTCACCACAGTACACGTATTCGCCAGGTGACCCGCCTTGCCACATTTGAAGCACTTACGAGGCTGCCCAGGATAGAAACACACACCCCTCTCCCTCCCAATAAAGAAGGAGTTGGGTAAGTGGGCAGTGATATTATCGCACTGGCGCAGTTTCACCAAAACCCTCCACCCTCCCGTCCAGATACCATCATTGTCTCTGCTTTTGGTGAGGTCAGAGACCAGGTCACAATGCCTCCGGAGCCACACCACAATGTCCTGCGGGGGAACAGACTCATTCCAGAAGATGAGATTTACCGTAACGGTATCTGGCTTAGAGATAGGAATAAAACTGAAGTTACTGCAGCCCTCAGAGTCTCTAAACTTGGGGAAATTAGACCAGAACCTGTCCAGGTCACTCATGAGCTTAAAGCTGACGTCATAGCCCTGCCTGTCTGGAAGATTAATCACCGCCAAGATGCTGACTGGCGCAAACCCATCTGGCGACACAAGAGCTCCCTGACCACAAACCTTCTATCTGGCAGATCCTCCTTGGCACCTGTGTGCCGGAAACGCACAACGTTTCTCCGTTTAAACGCCTGGCCGGTATAATTGGCACCAGAGGTGAAGGACGGAGCGCCACGACTCCAGGCATTACTGGGGGAACCTGCGGGGTCACACTAGGCTGACTGACGGGGTGAGGGTCTGCAGCAGGGGGGGCTTCTACACCTTGTGTGCTCGGAATTAAAGGGGGAAATCACAGACATCATCATGCACATTGTTATCATCAACATCAATGTCACTATCAGACTGCGCAGCGTCCAGCAAAGATACTGTGCTCCCCAAACCCCCGACCCCTCAGATACAGCGCGGTTATCCCCAGCATCAGAGCCCTGCTGGGCACCATCAGGAACTACCGGCACATGTCCACTGCCCAACTGTGGTGCATGGCATTCTGAGACTTGTAGTCCCTGTGCTGAAAAATGTCCATGCTGTTGCTTGGAATCTGCTGCAGGCGGCTGTACTGGGCATTCTGCGACTTGTTGTACCTCTACTGGAATGTGCCCTTCATGCTGCTGCTTGGAATCTGCTGCAGGCTGTTGTGCTGGGCATTCTGTGACTTGTTGTACCTCTGCTGGAATCTGCACTACATGCTTCTGCTTTGGATCTGCTGCAGGCAGTTTTGCTGGGCATTTTGAGACTTGTGGTACGTCTGCTGGGGTCTGTACTACAGGCTGCTGCTGGTGCGGCATTTGCCCCTTTTGGAAGCAGAAACTTGCAGGCTGCAGCACTGGCCGCACCTGCTTCTGGGGTCCACCTGGGACAATGTCTGACCTGGAACCTGCAGAGTTCTGCTTCTGTGAATTAAACAGTTCCTGGTTCCTATAAGTCTCCGCCAGGGGCCCCATCCTCTCTAGGACGCAGTCCATGTCCCTCACCACTTTTGCCAGCAACACACCCAGTGTGTTCAGAGTCTCATCATAAAAATCATGACTCCCGGGATTAATAGCCTTTAGCTTATAGCAAGTGTCTATCTGCATCTGTAGTGCGTCTTTCTGCTGCTGTAACTCACCGAACTTCTTGACCAGTCCTGGGATCTCCTCTGCGAGCTGAAGCTCAGGTGCACGTGGCGTCTCCTCCTGGGATCCTGCATTCAGCGATGTCCCCGGCTGCTTGAACCCAGACGTCTCC
The DNA here is from genome assembly GCA_033576555.1 of Oophaga sylvatica. Classification (NCBI taxonomy): domain Eukaryota; kingdom Metazoa; phylum Chordata; class Amphibia; order Anura; family Dendrobatidae; genus Oophaga; species Oophaga sylvatica. Next base: position 885 of record JARQOD010001502.1, on the reverse strand, counting down.
TTAATTTTCACCACCGCTGGTTTCATGGCTCCAGGCTCCACAGCACTTTTACTGCTGCCACCTGACTGCGACCGTGTGCGTCCTGACCGCGCCATACTGCCATGCTGCTGTAAGTTCTCCTGGATGGTTTGTCTTTCCAAAGACGTCCGTCTCTGCCTGGGAGCAGGAGAGGTGATCTGCACAGCTGGGGCTGATCTCACCTGTGCACCGGCAGGAGCTGCTTGCTGACTGGGGAGTTACCTGACTTCACATTGTGCTGTAACCCATCACTGACCGACACTTTTCCTTCTTGCTTCTTTGCTGGACTTGGAGAAGGTTTTCCTCCCAAAACTTTACTGACGGCTTTTTCCTCCTTCACAGAACTGCTGCAGCTTTGGCTCGCTGCATTCACTGCTCTGACAGTGGCTCTGGGATTAACATTCCCATTAGGAGAGGCCTGGGAGGCTTGTCCCAGTGTAGGCCGGGAGGCCTGGGCCTTGCCTGGGGAGCTTCCCCGCCCAGGGTGGCCCCTCCCTGGGCTTGCTCCAGACATCAGGAGAGCTACAAACACACAACCTCTCAGCTAGGAGGCAGTATTATAGTAGTTATATTCCTGTACATAGGGGCAGTATTATAGTAGTTATATTCTTGTACATAGGAGCAGTATTATAGTGGTTATATTCCTGTACATAGGAGCAGTATTATAGTAGTTATATTCTTGTACATAGGAGCAGTATTATAGTAGTTATATTCTTGTACATAGGAGCAGTATTATAGTAGTTATATTCTTGTATATAGGAGCAGTATTATAGCAGTTATATTCCTGTGCATAGGAGTAGTATTATAGTAGTTATATTCTTGTATATAGGAGCAGTATTATAGCAGTTATATTCCTGTGCATAGGAG
>JARQOD010001501.1:0-96701 GCA_033576555.1 Oophaga sylvatica | reverse complement strand
TTAACCCTTTGTGCATTACCTCTGGTGAGAGCTGTTGGAACTGTTACTGGAACCTTACTGACATATGAACTTGTTGTTGGACTTCACTGAATTAAGCCACAACTGAGATTAACTTGTTCCTGGACCTCCCTGTGTTTTCTGCATACCTGGATCTGACTCTTCACACACCAGCAGTGTGTAAATCCAGCCACGTTACCTGTGCATCAGACTTACCTTGTGGTCACATTTGTGTGAGGACTCCGTTGTAAGAACTTTACCACCCTCGCTATAGAGGTTCAAAGACTTATATATCCGGATTCATATAACTGGACTTGTGTATATATTTATGGACTCATTGCATGTCACTACGGGTTGTTTGAATATTGTTTTTGGGTGTTTTGCTGTTTCACAAATACATTATTTGCATTCAAAGAAACCCGTCTCTGATTGTTCATTGCCCCACGCTATCAGAATCCTCAAGTTCCTACAATAGTATTACAGTTAACAACATTGTCAATTTCTTCGTCAATCCGAACATCTTTAAAAAAAAAATATTAATGCTATTCCATTTGATTGGGTTAAACATCTATGCCTTTAATGTCTCCTCAACCTCCCCCAATACATTCTACATTACTCTTTGTTGTTTTCCTTCATGTACAATTAACCAACAAGGCAAGAATGTTTTTTTTTTAATTCCGATATTTTGTTCCCATAGACTTACATTGGATTTCCGGTATCGGGTATTGCCGATACTTTTTGGGTATCGGCGATACCAATTCCGATCCGATACTTATTGGTATCGGAAAGTATCGCTCAACTCTACCCATGAGGACATACTCCGAAAACGAACCCATTGTCAAACAGCTAGATTTCATTACTCCAGACCAATCGTTAGACCGGATTAGTTCACTAGTGATACACACGTGGTCAAAATTGTTGATACCCCTCGTTTAATGACAGAAAAACTCACAATGTTGACAAAAATAACTTGAATCTGACAAAAGTAATAATAAATCAAAAATCTATGATAATAAACAAATGAAGTCAGACATTGCTTTTTAACCATGCTTCCACAGAATTTAAAAAAAAAATAAAACTCATGAAATAGGCCTGGACAGAAATGATGGTACCCTTAACTTAATATTTTGTTGCACAACCTTTTGAGGCAATCACTGTAATCAAACGATTCCTGTAACTGTCAATGAGACTTCTGCAACTCTCGACAGGTATTTTGCCCCACTTCTCAAAGTCAACTGCTCCAGTAGTCTTATGTTTGAAGGTTGCCTTTTCCAGACGGCATGTTTCAGCTCTTTCCAAAGATGCTCAGTAGGATTTAGGTTAGGGCTCATAGAAGGCCACTTCAGAATAGTCCAATGTTTTCCTCTTAGCCATTCTTGGGTGTTTTTAGCTGTGTGTTTTGGGTCATTATCCTGTTGCAAGACCCATGACCTGTGACTGAGATCAAGCTTTCTGACACTGAGCAGCACATTTCTCTCTAGAATCCCTTGATAGTCTTGAGATTTCATCCTGCACAGATTCTAGACACCCTGTGTCATATGCAGCAAAGCAGCCCCATAACATAACAGAGCCTCCTCCATGCTCCAGAGTAGGGACAGTGTTCTTTTCTCGATATGCTTCATTTTTTCATCTGTGAACATAGAGCTGACGTACCTTACCAAAAAGTTAAATTTTTGTATCATCTGTCCATAGGACATTCTCCCAGAAACTTTGTGGCTTGTCAACATGTAGTTTGGCAAATTCCAGTCTGGCTTTTTTATGATTGTTTCTCAACAATGGTGTCCTCCCATGAAGTCCACTTTGGCTCATACAGCGATGGAAGGTGCGATCTGACACTGATGTTCCTTGAGCTTGAAGTTCAACTTTAACTGTTTAGAAGTTTTTCTGGGCTCTTTTGTTACCATTCGTATTATCCGTCTCTTTGATTTGTCATCAATTTTCCTCCTGGGCCCACGTCCAGGGAGGTTGGCTACAGTCCCATGGAGCTTAAATTTCTGAATAATATGTGCAACTGTAGTCACAGGAACATCAAGCTTCTTGGAGATGGTCTTATAACTTTTACCTTTAACATGTTTGTCAATAATTCTCTTTCTAATCTCCCGAGACAACTCTTTTCTTTGCTTCCTCTGGTCGATGTTGAGTGTGATACACACCATGCCACCATACAGCACAGTGTATCTGTAGCCCTCTATACAGGCCCACTCACTGATTCCAAGATTGTAGAGATCTGTGATGCTAATTAGTGGACACACTGTGATTTAACATGTCCCTTTTGTCACATTATTTTCAGGGTACCATCATTTCTGTCCAGGCCTATTTCATGAGTTTTATTTTTTTAAAAATTCTGTGGAAACATGGTTGAAAAGCAACGTCTGACTTTCATTTGTTCATTTTCATAGATTTTTAATTTATTACTTTTGTCAGATTTAAGTTGTTTCTGTCACCATTGTTGGTTTTTCTGTCATTAAACGAGGGGTACCAACAATTTTGACCATGTGTACAACCATTGTCAAGGGTCACACTGCAGAAAGTTGATAAAGCATAGATTAATCTTACAACTCCACAACTTAATTAAACATCGTGTCCTAGTTTAAAACCGTGAAAAAGAAATTGGATAGAAAAAATCGGAGGGTCAATCAGAATACCAAAAACATTGAGGATGTGTGGAAGATGCATATAAACTTTAAGACCCATTTTATACAGTACATTAGTAATAGCATATTTTGAACAGTATTTTCTGTTTTAGAGCTTGCTTTTAGAACGTCCAAGAAATCTGATGAAAGCGCAGAAGCAGTATTCATCTTTTTTACATTTTCGTCTGCACAAAAATAATTCCACAGATTTATCTATCAACAAGCTTTAAAAAAATGGCAACATTTGGAGTGTATTGCTTTTCTTCAGCAAATAGTTCTAGATAATTATAGAGGTGACGTAATTTATTTATTACTCAAGCATGTTAGCCTTGTTTTTACCACTGGGACGGGGATGTGATCGTCTGTGGAGTCACCCATTTTATTTACTGTGGGTGCACATTGGTGTCAGTGGTCTAAGGTGTGGGCTGACATCACTTTGAACATACCCCCAGGATTTGGAAGAGCATAGAGCCATATGTTTTTGGGTCCTAACAAGTGTTTATGACATTTCCTGTGGTACATAATACCATATAAGTTATATACCTGACCATATACTTTTGCTATTTGAAACCAAATATAACTGATTATCTCATGTCTAGAAATAAAAGACTTAACAAAACTCACAGAACCCTGTGTTGAAACCTCTCCTGGGCCAATACGCCATAGTATCTAAGTCATTAGAGCCACATTTAGTACCTTAGATTTTATGTCTTTTTCAGAATTCCATTTCTTTCAGTTTAATTTCTTAGAAATAATGAAGTTATCATGACAGATGGTAGAACTAATGAATAAAACTTGAGTTGGTCACCAGATCTGAATCTTGGTCTTACCTTGTTTCCAAGGTGTCAGAAGGTTATCCAGTTGTTGACATCTTTGATCTCACAAAGTTATACTGATATAAGTAAGCAAGAAAAGTGTCTAACATCCTACTAAGCAAAAGCCATACATACTGTAAATCTATTAATAATACAGCCCAGTGATATTACTCCCAAGATGGTGTAGCCATTTGGATAATTTAGATCAATAAGTATCTTGGAATTGTGTTTCTGAGCATATGATTGCTATGTCTTTGTAGTTGGATATTGTTCATTAGCCCTGATGTCTGTCTCTGGATATTAGGTTCTGGAGACACTGCTTTTACCTTATTATATCGGCTGCCTGCATTTCATCCTCATAAGTTGTAAGCAGTAATTCTAGTAATTCTAGTAATCTCAGTTAGATGCAGCAGGGTACAGGGAGGGGAAACTTACACTGAAGCCATGTATTAAGAATCTAACCAATCACTGCAAAATCCTCTTAGCTTACCCTTTTTCTTTCTGTTGCCTCATTCTTTCCTTTGATTGGCTCTATCGGTCTGTTTATCACTCGTTTTAATATATCAGCATTGCAGTCCTTGTAATAACATGTTTTTTTCCCCTTGTGACCAAGTCTTCAATGTTTTGGCAGTCAGCTGCTACCTGGCCTCTGGGGCTCTCTGCAATACCGTACCGCAAATAAAACATGCCCTGTACATCTGCTCTCCCTGAATTTCAGCACAAGCAACAGCACAAATATCTTCTGCATTATACACAGAGAGATTGTTGATCTTAATACTTCTGGAATGAAAAGCTACCAAGAGAGTGTAGATATTTCAGTTTTATTAGTTCCTGGAAATAATGAGCTTCCATAAGAATGTTGGTCCATTGTACATAAACTATTGTGTATGTCCCCCCCGGCAGTAGAAGAGTTCTAGAATGTTGAGGCATGGAGAACACAAGATGTCTGAAGGTGACCTGAGGTATCTACAGTCATGGCCAAAAGTTTTGAGATTGACACAAATCAGTACAATTATAATCATTTCAAAAGTTTTTAAACTTTTATTGACAAATATATCAAGTTCATGCAAAGATTCAATAATTAGTGTTTTGACACTTATTCTTCAAGATCTCGGCATTTCGCCTTGGCATGCTGGATATCAGCTTTGGTACAAATCCTGATTTATCGCAACCCCATCTTGTCTAAGGGTATGTGCACACATTGAGTGTTTCAGAAATTTCTGCACTCTTGGCAGGAAAAAAAACGGCTGCAAAAACACGTTTTCGTTACGTTTTTGCATGCATTTTTCACCTGCATTTTTTTAACGTTTTTGGATGGCAATGAATGCTGTAAAGGTAGATAATAGACATATAGACAGACAGACATATAGACAGACAGATATATAGACAGACATATAGACATATAATTGCACAATCCTCCAACATATAAAATTGCACCCTGTGGAGCTTATTGGACAGCTTTTTTTTTATTAAATAAATGAAAAAAACTATGTGGGGTCCTCCCCCTTTTTTGTAAACAATTAAAGTAAAGCAGACAGCTGAGAGCTGATATTATCAGGCTGGGAAGGCCCCTGGATATGTGGGCCCTTTCCAGCCTAAAAATACCAGCCTGCAGCCACCCCAGAAGTGGCGCATCACATTAGATGCTCCAATTCTGGCGCTTCGCCAAGGCTCTTACCGGTGCAGTGCAATTGGGATGATGGAGCTTAGAGTTGATGTCAGCTGTGAATTGTCCAAAAACACAGCTGACATCAATCCCTGGTGTTAGTAATGGAGAGGTGTCTGTGACAAATCTGCATGGCAAAAACGCTGCAAAAGCTTGGCAAAAACGCGACTTGTGCATAAGGTCTTACCGATGCTTGGAGTTTATCACAACTTTCTGTGTTTTTATTTTTCCACCTATTTTTTGAGGATTGACCACAGGGTTTCAATGAGATTGAGATTTTGGAAATTTCCTGGCCACAATCCCAAAATGTTTTGTTCATTGAGCCACTTAGTTATCACTTTTTTGACATGGTGATCACTGATGCTGCAAAAATCATTGTTCATAACCAAACTGCTCCTGGATAATTTGGAGATGTTGCTTTTGGAGAATCTATTTATATAATCGTCTTATCCTGTCTGTCTGTCCAGGAAATCCAGCGTCGCTGATTGGTCTAGCTGCGGCCAATCAGCGACGCAGGGCTAACACTGCCCATGCGGTCTTGTGACTCACCAACTGCCCATGATGTACTGAACATGTTTTGTCAGTTACAGTGTCTGATGTACTTCTGTCACGTTTACTGAACACGGGTAATACACAATGACATGAGGTAATACACAGGTGACATGAGGTAATACATAAGTAACATAAGGTAATACACAGTAAAATGAGGTAATATACAGTAACATGAGTGTAAAATACACAGTAATATGAGGTAATACACAGGTAACATGAGGTAATATACGGTAACATGAGGTAATACACAGTTATAAGAGGTAATACACAGTAATATGAGGTAATACACAGTGACATGAGGTAATACACAGTAACATCAGCGACGCAGGGCTAACTCCACCCATGTGGTCATGTGACTCACCAACTGCCCATGATGTACTGAACATGTTTTGTCAGTCACAGTGTCTGATGTACTTCTGTCATGTTTACTGAACACGAGTAATACACAGTGACATGAGGTAATACACAAGTGACATGAGGTAATACATAAGTAACATAAGGTAATACACAGTAAAATGAGGTAGTATACAATAACATGAGGTAATACACAGTAATATGAGGTAATACACAGTAATACACAGGTAACATGAGGTAATATACAGTAATATGGTACACAGTGTATAGGTATACAGTACATGAGGTAATACACAGTGACATGAGGTAATACACAGGTAACATGAGGTAATATACAGTAACATGTGGTAATATACAGTAAAATGAGGTAATACACAGTAAAATTAGGTAATATACAGTAACATGAGGTAATACACAGTAATATGAGGTTAATACACAGGTAACATGAGGTTATATGAGGTAATATACGGTAACATGAGGTAATACACAGTAATATGAGGTAACACACAGTGACATGAGTAATACACAGTAACATCTATTATATAATCGTCTAATTCTGTCTGTCTGTAACGGAAATCCCTCGTCGCTGATTGGTCAACGACAGGCGCAGTCCGGCCATGAATTGGCGCAGGATTTGAACCACGCACACCACCGCTATCGTCGGGAGATCATCTCCTGCCGCATGGAGGTCAGCAGCGACGCAGCCGCGAGATGACCAGCGCCAGCCGGTCATCTCCCGGCTGCTCGCAGCAGAAGTACCCCGCCCAGCGGCATCCACGTAAACCCCAGCAGCAGTCTCCACGTACATCCCACCAGCAGCAGCCTCTATATACCCCAGCAGCAGCCTCCACATATACCCCAGCAGCAGCCTCTAAACTACATACATATTCTAGAATACCCGATGCGTTAGAATCGGGCCACCATCTAGTCTACTATATAACTGTCTAATTCTGTCTGTAATGGAAATCCCGCGTCGCTGATTGGTCTGCTCAGCTGCCTCTGGATTGGATGTGGGTGTTGCTGGGGGAGTGGTGTGGGCACGCCCCTTGGATACCCAACCGCGGCCTTAGCAACGTCACAGGGACTGTCACAGAACCTGTGTTAGAGAGCAAATGGAGGGGAAAATAATTATTGCAGCATGATGGCACGATGTGTGTGGGCGGCGGTGGGTGCTGACTCTGGCCCTGCGTAGTTCACTCATGTTTACTAAACAAGTTCTGTCAGTCACAGCGCGCTGAACAGATACTTCTTTACTGTACGCTATCACGATTTACGCTTCCTGTCTTCCAATGGGTCGTAAGCGAAAATACGCCACTGAGGATGACAGAAAAGCAGCAGCAAGACATGATGATGTATATATTTTACCTGGAAAATCCTGTGTATTCATTGCATTATTCTTAAATCTTCATAAATAAACGACATACATATTCTAGAATACCCGATGTGTTAGAATCGGGCCACCATCTAGTCTACTATATAATCCTCTAATTCTGTCTGTCTGTAACGAAAATTCCATGTGGCTGATTGGTCGCGCCCGGCCAGACGCGACCAATCAGCCCACCTCTCTGCCTCCGGATTGGATGTGGGTGTTGCTGGGGAGTGGTGCGGGCACGCCCCTTGGATACCCGACCGCGGCCTTAGCAACGTCACAGGGACTGTCACAGAACCTGTGCTAGGGATCGAGTTCCCGCTGCTGCACAAGGGGAATCTCGAACCAGTCCCGCTGTGGTCCCCCATCCATCTCCGGCCGCAGTGGAGCCTGCTCAGCAGAGACGTCGGTCCCAGCGTCTCGCTTGGTCTAATGCTGTGCAGAGGCTTGTTGCTGCCTCTCCTGGTTCCTCTATTATAACCAGTGCTGGAGCAGGCAGTCCTGGGACAAACTCCTCGCTTTCTCCATCTGAGCATGCCCAGGGCAAGATCTCCCATTGGAGATCAGGGGTCACATGCTCGGTTACAGCAGCGACTCCCATTGGTCTGCCAGGAAGGTCCTGAAATTGCTTGTGTTCTGGAACAGTTTCTCATTGGTCCTTTTCTGGAAGGTCCTGTAGCTGTTACTATAAAAAGGTGGCATAACCGCACGGCCGCGCGCTAGTATCAAATCTGTTACGTGCTTGCGCCAGTGTGGTCATGTATGCATGTGGTTAGGTCCGGCTGAAATAAGCCCCTAGAATACCGGCACCTCCGGTGAGGAGATTTGTATGCACGTGTTCAGGGCTCGGCTGAAAACGCCATTAGAACATCGGCTACTCCGGTGAGGAGATTATTGCTTGTTTTCTGATTGCATGACCACAGACTGCAAACCACTTAGCAGTCATCTGTGTCCCCTGTGAGTCTAACAGGACACAGTCTTTGTCACAGCGGCTCTGTGAATTAACAGAGTCTGCTTATAACGCCATATAGCGCTACAGCATTTTAGTTAGCAACTCTGTGGAATAACAAGGTTCGCCCATACTGCCATATAGTGCTACGGCATTTACATCTGCGACTCTGCGGGATAACAGAGTTCGCTCATACTGCCTATTTGCGCCATCTTACTAGCAGCAGGCTCTGCCTGCACCGTGGACCCCGGGCTGCGAACGCACTCTCCTTAATATCTTTTAGGTGATTTCCGCAGGCCATTAACATAATACTAGCGCCAGGGTCTGGCTAGTAAAATGGCGGATGACCAGCGTCTACCGCAGTACATCCAGCAGCTGGAGGGTAGGTTGGCGGCTCTTGAGCGCACAACCTCAGCTGTGGATGTTACCGCAGTCGCTGTTCAGGCTGCTAGCGTGGCTGCAGCCAGTTTGTCCTCTGCCCCTACATTATCCCACCTCCCGCTTCCTGACAAGTTTGCCAGTGACAGCAAGCAATGTCGGGGATTCATGAGTCAGTGCTCTATACAGCTTGAGCTTCTGGCTGCACGTTTCCCCACGGATCGGGCACAAGTGGGTTTTGTATTGTCTCTACTCTCGGGCAGAGCGTTGGAGTGGGCAATGCCGCTGTGGGAGCGCGACGATCGTGTGGTGCGGAGTGCTCCTCATTTCTTGGAGGCTCTCAAAAAGGTCTTTTTGGGACCTCAGGTCACCCACGATGCGGCGCTCCAGGTACTGGCATTGGCACAGGGTTCGTTTTTGGTCAGTCAGTTTTCCGTCCAATTTTGGACTCTGGCCTCTGAGCTAGAATGGTCGGATAAAGTTCTGATTCCGGTCTACTGGAGAGGACTGGCTGACCATATTAAAGACGCTTTGGCTACCAGGGAGAATCCCGCCACACTGGAGAAGCTTATATCCATATCTACCCGCATCGACCTCCGTTTTCATGAGCGGAGGTTGGAGCGGACCCAGTATAGGCAGAGGTTTCGGTTGGCTCCCACCTTTGCCAAACCTTTCGAATCCCCCGTTCAGGCGTCCGAACCCCAAAAGGCCACGGAGGTTTCTCGTGAGGAACCTAAGTCTCAGGCCACTCGACTACCCGTGGTCTGTAATCTTTGCCAGCAGACAGGACACTATGCTAACAGATGTGAATAATATCTTTGGCACTACTGTGGAAAAAAGTGGTGCCAGAGAAGGATCCCAATCCGTATAGTAATATATGATATAATCTCGGCACACACCAATATGATTTTGTGATGGTGATTTTTAATGAAAATTCAAAAGCCAGTACATACAGACGTTTCGGTCTGAAACAAGACCTTCCTCAATGTACTGTAATATAGAACAAAATATAGAAAATAAGACAATAAAGGATGGGCATAAAATAAGTATATACAGATATATATAATATATGGACATATTGTATATTGATGAGCAAATGGTAGATAACCATTAACATATAATGTTTGGAAACATCCATTATTATCTCTTCAGATAATGATATAAGAAATATATGCATTGAGAGGTGTACCAACCCCTATGTGAAGACCAGAACTTATAGGCAACAAAAATATACGTACCAGTAACTGGCATTAATAGACCAGGTGATAATTGTGTGAAAATCTGGGAACAATATTATGAAATTGAGTAGCATTTATTATGTGGAAAGTGAACGGTGTCCAGAGAAATTATTATCATATACATACCACAGATATAGCTCTAAGAAGTGCGCTGCAGACTGTTGTCTGTGGGGAAAAGGGTGACTAGATGATAAGAGTCAGGAAAGTTATCCACTATTGTGATGAAGGATTGGTTCAAAAACAACAAGTGTCGCTAATGCAGGTAAGTGCTTACCGTTTGGGTGAGCTGTGGAGGTACAGCGGCTGCGACGCGGTATACCACCGCTTGTCATGGAGCGCTGAGGTAAGTGAGCTGCTGGTATAAGAAGCCAAAGCAGCGTGGGGACCGGACCGGAAGTCCGGTACCGGAAGTGAAGTGGCGTGCGTGTCATGGAGACGATCGTGCGTTCCAGCACAGGAAACAGTATGGTGGTTGGCAAAATTGCTACTTGTGTGACACAGGCGCCATATTGTGATTGGGAAAACGCAGATAAGTGTTTGTGACAATCCATAACAGCGGAAAAGGTGGATAGATCATCCTGACTCTGGATGGTGAAAAGAATTCGTGTTCCCAGTTTCGTTCACATAGAGAGGGGTGCTCACAATGGTGGATTCTGTAATAAAAACAGATAGTCAGTATCCAATATATTAAAGCTTATGACAATTGTACGATATAGGAGGATAACAAAAACCAAGTTATACAGTAAATTACATAATTTCATATTCTCTATTAAGTCCATGAGGGTGTAGTGTATTGAGTTCATGGATCCAGAAAGCCTCTCTTTTCTTGAGGAGGCTGATACGATCACCCCCCCTCCTGGGTGCTTGTATATGTTCAATAACCTGGTATTTTAGTTGCGCTATGTTATGGCCAGAAGATATGAAGTGATTGGGGATTGGAAGAAGCAGATTTTTGCATCTAATCGTGGACTTGTGCTTAGATATACGGTCTTTTATGACTTGTGTAGTCTCACCCACATACATTAAGCCACAAGGGCATTTTAACAGATAAATGACAAAACTGGAGTTGCATGTAAAATATCCCTTAATTTCATATTTTTTGCCTGTCTGAGGATGGAAAAATGCATTGCCTTTAGTAATGTTGTTGCATTGCATGCATTGTAGACATGGAAATGTCCCAAATTTGGGATTCGTGATGAAACGCTGTTGTTTTGGTGGGTGAGAGGAGCCAATGTCTGCTCTGACTAGATGATCTCTGATGTTCCGAGGTCGGCGGAAACAAGGGAGAAACGGTTTGGTGAATTCCTTAATGTTGGGATGTGCTGTATTGAGTAAATGCCAATGACGACGTATACTCGAATGAAGTCGATAGGCTATGGGGTGGTAGTCATGGACAAATGGAATTCTGTCCTGAGTATCAGATCTAACAGTGGTAGGATTATCTATGTTATTGAGAGTATATTCAGGATAGCCCCTTATCCGAAATTTGGAACGCATTTCTTCGCTGCGTATGTCCCTTGTTGATGTGTCTGAAACAATTCTTTGGACCCTTTTGAGTTGGGATTTTGGAATCAAATTTTTCATTTTGGTGGGGTGAAAACTCTCATAGTGTAGAAGACTGTTGCGGTCTGTTGGTTTAGTGTATATATCTGTTGACAATTTGTTGTCAGTTGATCTTAGGATACGTACGTCTAAAAAATTTGCACTGTTCATGTCAGAAGTCATAGTAAAGTCTAAGCCAGGCCAAGATGTGCGCAAAAAGGAAAAGAAGTTGTTAAGGGAGTTTAATGAGCCATTCCAGATGCAAAAGACATAGTCGATGTATCTTTTCCACATCATGGCATGTGTGCGGAAAAGGTCGTTGGCGTATATTAAACTCTCCTCATAATGGGCCACGTAGCAGTTAGCGTACGGAGGTGCTGTATTCGAGCCCATTGTGGTCCCTTTGGTCTGTAAGTAATATATATCACCAAATAGGAAATAATTCTTGGATAGTATGATGGTGAGTAACTCACAGCACAAACTGCCTCTTTCATCCTAGACACGGTGAATTCCTTAACATTATACACAATCTTGACAGCATCCCTGAGGAAGCCCTACTTGTCACTTTTGACATTAAGGACCTTTATACATCCATACCACACAAAGAAGGTATTCTCTCTGTACGAAGGCTCCTTGAATCCTCGACATTCAATCCAGACCAAATCAACATGTGCTGTGAGTTACTTAATGGCTTAATGTATGTGGGTGAGACTACACAAGTCATAAAAGACCGTATATCTAAGCACAAGTCCACGATTAGATGCAAAAATCTGCTTCTTCCAATCCCCAATCACTTCATATCTTCTGGCCATAACATAGCGCAACTAAAATACCAGGTTATTGAACATATACAAGCACCCAGGAGGGGGGTGATCGTATCAGCCTCCTCAAGAAAAGAGGCTTTCTGGATCCATGAACTCAATACACTACACCCTCATGGACTTAATAGAGAATATGACATTATGTAATTTACTGTATAACTTGGTTTTTGTTATCCTCCTATATCGTACAATTGTCATAAGCTTTAATATATATGGATACTGACTATCTGTTTTTATTACAGAATCCACCATTGTGAGCACCCCTCTCTATGTGAACGAAACTGGGAACACGAATTCTTTTCACCATCCAGAGTCAGGATGATCTATCCACCTTTTCCGCTGTTATGGATTGTCACAAACACTTATCTGCGTTTTCCCAATCACAATATGGCGCCTGTGTCACACAAGTAGCAATTTTGCCAACCACCATACTGTTTCCTGTGCTGGAACGCACGATCGTCTCCATGACACGCACGCCACTTCACTTCCGGTACCGGACTTCCGGTCCGGTCCCCACGCTGCTTTGGCTTCTTATACCAGCAGCTCACTTACCTCAGCGCTCCATGACAAGCGGTGGTATACCGCGTCGCAGCCGCTGTACCTCCACAGCTCACCCAAACGGTAAGCACTTACCTGCATTAGCGACACTTGTTGTTTTTGAACCAATCCTTCATCACAATAGTGGATAACTTTCCTGACTCTTATCATCTAGTCACCCTTTTCCCCACAGACAACAGTCTGCAGCGCACTTCTTAGAGCTATATCTGTGGTATGTATATGATAATAATTTCTCTGGACACCGTTCACTTTCCACATAATAAATGCTACTCAATTTCATAATATTGTTCCCAGATTTTCACACAATTATCACCTGGTCTATTAATGCCAGTTACTGGTACGTATATTTTTGTTGCCTATAAGTTCTGGTCTCCACATAGGGGTTGGTACACCTCTCAATGCATATATTTCTTATATCATTATCTGAAGAGATAATAATGGATGTTTCCAAACATTATATGTTAATGGTTATCTACTATTTGCTCATCAATATACAATATGTCCATATATTATATATATCTGTATATACTTATTTTATGCCCATCCTTTATTGTCTTATTTTCTATATTTTGTTCTATATTACAGTACATTGAGGAAGGTCTTGTTTCAGACCGAAACGTCTGTATGTACTGGCTTTTGAATTTTCATTAAAAATCACCATCACAAAATCATATTGGTGTGTGCCGAGATTATATCATATATCACTATGCTAACAGATGTCCACAGCGATTGGGGAAGCGATCGCGTCTAGTGATCCTGGGAGGAGGTACACTGGAGACAGCTGCATTTTCCTCCAAGATGACATTTAAAGGGACAGTCACTGTAGTTTCTTCCACTCTTACAGTCGAGCTTTGTGTGGACTCGGGAACAGAGGGGAATTTCATGTCATCCACCTTTGCTTGTCGCCACGCAATACATCTGGTAGCGCTCGACAAACCAGTGACTGTCTGGGTAGTGAATGGGTTGACATTGCCCTCGCAAATTACACATCAGACTGTTCCCCTTACTTTGTGTGTATCCCCTTCCCATCAGGAAATTATTTCCCTTCTAGTCCTTCCCGAGGGAATAGATGAAATCCTACAGGGAGTACACTGGCTCCGTTTCCACTCCCCTCATATTGAGTGGACCTCCGGTAGGATACTGGGTTGGAGTGAGACATGTAAGGGCAGATGTGTCAGGGAGTGCATTCAGGTTACCACTACAGAGATACCCACAGATCTTACTCCTCTTCCCAAGTGCTATCGGTCATATGCAGACGTGTTCTCTAAAAAGGCTGCGGAGACTCTGCCGCCCCATTGTCCCTACGACTGTCCTATTGACCTTTTGCCTGGAGCAGAACCTCCTAGGGGAAGGGTCTATCCCCTCTCTCTTCCTGAGATGGAGGCTATGTCTCAATATATCCAGGAGAATCTGGCAAGAGGGTTCAGTAGGAAGACGGTGTCACCAGCAGGGGCGGGGTTCTTCTTCGTGCAGAAGAAGAATGGAGAATTACGTCCGTGTATAGATTACAGGGGTCTTAACGCCATCACCGTTAAGAATAAGTACCCATTGCCCCTGATTTCTGAGCTCTTTGATAGGCTCCGGGGAGCAAGGGTGTTTACTAAATTAGATCTGCGTGGTGCTTATAACCTGATTCGCATCCGTGAAGGGGACGAATGGAAGACGGCTTTTAATACCAGGGATGGGCATTATGAATACCTGTTGATGCACTTCGGGCTCTGTAATGCCCCAGTCGTTTTCCAAGACTTTGTCAATGACATCTTCCGGGATATGCTTTCCACCTCTGTAGTAGTCTATCTGGATGATATTCTCATCTTTTCTCCAGATATTGACTCTCACCGGAGGGATGTCAACAAAGTCTTTGACCTTTAACGGGCGAATTCCCTCTATGCAAAGTTCGAGAAATGCATTTTTGAGCTGGTTTCTTTACCTTTCCTAGGCTATATCATCTCCGCCCAGGGATTGGCTATGGAACCTGCCAAACTACAGGCTGTGATGGACTGGCAAGAACCCCATTCTCTTAAAGCGGTGCAGCGCTTTATGGGGTTCATTAATTATTATCGCCAGTTCATTCCCCATTTCTCGACTTTGGTAGCTCCCTTGGTAGCCCTCACCAAGAAGGGAGCAAATCCCAAGTTGTGGTCTGAGGAGGTCTCCAAGGCGTTCTCTTCCATCAAGTCGCATTTTGCCAGTGCTCCCATATTACATCGCCCCGATGTTGATAAGCTGTTTATTTTAGAGGTGGATGCCTCTTCTTTTGGTGCTGGAGCAGTCCTTTATCAAAAGGATGCTCAAGGTCGGAAGCATCCTGCTTCTTCTTTTCTAAAACCTTTACACCAGCAGAGAGGAATTATTCCATCGGGGACAGGGAGTTACTGGCTATGAAGTTGGCCTTCTCCGAGTGGAGACATCTTCTGGAGGAGGCTCGCTTTCCCTTCCAGGTCTTCACGGACCACAAAAACTTGTTGTACTTGCAAACAGCCCAGCGCCTGAATTCCCGCCAGACCAGATGGTCCCTGTTCTTCTCCCGGTTCCATTTCACCCTCCATTTCCTCTCCGGTGAGAAGAACATTCGGGCCGATGCTCTGTCTCGCTCCGTCGTATCCTCTGAGGAGGTGGAGGAGGAGCCTCGGCTTATTGTCCCCTGTGAGAGCCTAAGAACTGTGGCTCCGGTTTCGCTTGAGTCTGTGCCTCCGGGCAAGATTTTTGTACCCACCAATTTGCGACCGGAAGTACTTTCTTGGGCACATTCCTCCAGAGTGGGTGGACATTTTGGGACAAAAAGAACATCTGAGTTGCTAGCGAGGACATACTGGTGGCCACATATGGTCTGTGACGTCAGGGAATATGTTCAGGCGTGCGTGTCCTGTGCCAAGAATAAGTCCCCTCGACAACGACCGGCTGGGTTACTTTATCCTTTGCCGGTGGCAGACAGGCCTTGGGAGATGGTCGTGATGGATTTTGTGGTTGGCTTACCCAATTCTCGGGGCTGCACCATCATCTGGGTGATAACCGACCACTTCTCCAAAATGGTGCACTTGGTGCTGTTAACACGGTTACCGTCTGCACGGGCCTTGGCAGCATTATTTATTAGAAATATTTTCCATTTACACGGTATGCCAGACAAAGTCATTAGTGATCGAGGTCCCCAGTTTGTGTCTCGGTTCTGGAGAGAGCTGTGTCGGCTACTCAGCATTGAGTTAAATCTCTCCTCTGCGTATCATCCCGAGACGAATGGGTTGGTAGAGAGGGCCAATCATACCTTGGTCACCTATCTACGACATTTTGTCTCAGCCAGGCAGGATGACTGGGCATCCTTGCTACCATGGGCTGAGTTTGCACTAAATAATGCTGTGGCTGACTCCCCTGGACAGACTCCATTTCTCCTAAACTACAGCCAGCATCCGTGGGTTCCGGTGCCCATGCCTGTGTCTTCCGCCAACTCCAGGGTGGCAGACTGGGCTGTGGAGGCACGGGACATTTGGGATCTTACCCAGGATGCCATTCAGGCGTACAAGGAGAGGATGAGGTCCTCCGCCGACGCACGTCGGTGCCCCGCTCCGACATTTGCTCCTGGGGACTTGGTGTGGCTCTCCGCCCATAACATCAGGCTGCGAGTTGAGTCCACCAAGTTGGCACCCCGCTACCTGGGTCCTTTCAAAGTCCTCGAGCAGGTTAACCCTGTGGTATACCATTTGGCCCTTCCACCACGCCTGGGTATCTCCGACACCTTTCACGTATCCCTCCTGAAACCCGTGCTCATGTCCCGGTTTTCCGAGTCATCTGCTGGGACATCGGGTTCATCTACGGATGATCATGAGGTGAACGCCATCGTAGGGTGTAAGGTGGTATGGGGCAAAAAATTTTATTTGGTGGATTGAAGGGGTTATGGGCCTGAGGATAGGTCCTGGGAGCCTGCCGAGCACGTTCACACTCCGAAGCTCATCGCTGCCTTTGAATGCAGCGAGGCCCAAAGAAGGGGGGCCCTAGGAGGGGGGTAATGTTAGGGATCGAATTCCTGCTGCTGCACAAGGGGAATCTCGAACCAGTCCCGCTGCGGTCCCCCATCCATCTCCGGCCGCAGTGGAGCCTGCTCAGCAGAGACTTCGGTTCCAGCATCTCGCTCGGTCTAATGCTGTGCAGAGGCTTGTTGCTGCCTCTCCTGGTTCCTCTATTATAACCAGTGCTGGAGCAGGCAGTCCTGGGAAAAAGTCCTCGCTTTCTCTATCTGAGCATGCCCAGGGCAAGATCTCCCATTGGAGATCAGGGGTCACATGCTCGGTTACAGCAGCGACTCCCATTGGTCTGCCAGGAAGGTCCTGAAATTGCTTGTGTTCTGGAACAGTTTCTCATTGGTACTTTTCTGGAAAGTCCTGTAGCTGTTACTATAAAAAGGTGGCATAACCGCATGGCCACGCGCTAGTATCAAATCTGTTACGTGCTTGCGCCAGTGTGGTCATGTATGCATGTGGTTAGGTCCGGCTGAAATAAGCCCCTAGAATACCGGCACCTCCGGTGAGGAGATTTGTATGCACGTGTTCAGGGCTCGGCTGAAAACGCCATTAGAATACCGGCTACTCCGGTGAGGAGATTATTGCTTGTTTTCTGATTGCATGACCACAGACTGCAATCCGCTTAGCAGTCATCTGTGTCCCCTGTGAGTCTAACAGGACACAGTCTTTGTCACAGCGGCTCTGTGAATTAACAGAGTCCGCTTATATCGCCATATAGTGCTAGAGCATTTTAGTTAGCGACTCTGTGGAATAACAGAGTTCGCCCATACCGCCATATAGTGCTACGGCATTTACATCTGCGACTCTGCGGGATAACAGAGGTCGCTCATACTGCCTATTTGCGCCATCTTACTAGCAGCAGGCTCTGCCTTCACGGTGGACCCCGGGCTGCGAACGCACCTCTCCTTAATATCTATTAGGTGTGTTCCACAGGCCCTTAACACTGTGTTAGAGAGCAAATGGAGGGGAAAATGAGCAAATGGAGTGGTGGGTGCTGACGCCGGCCCTACGTAGTTCACTCATGTTTACTAAACAAGTTCTGTCAGTCACAGTGTGATGTAGTTCAGTCACGTTTACTGGACAAGTTCTCTCAGTCACAGTGCGACATAGTTCACTCACGTTTACTGAACACGTTCTGTCAGTCAAAGTGTGACGTACTTCTGTCACGTTTACTGAATACTTTCTACAAGAAATGTGTACAAAAATATTTTGGGTTGATATTGTTAACAAATATATTATAGTGTCGATGTACAGTACTTCTTTCGTCCGATGATTTATTTAAATACAGTTATATTCATGTAATAGTTTATATATTTTGATGATCTGTTTAATAATTTCGTTCAGTTGTATTAAGTTCTATGAGCAATAACATTTAATGATAATGTATATATTATACCCAGAAAATCCTGTGTATTCATTGCATTATTCTTAAATCTTCATAAATAAACTACATACATATTGTAGAATACCCGATGCGTTAGAATCGGGCCACCATCTAGTGTTTATATAATATTAATACTTTATTCATGGCAAAATACTCACAAAATTGTGAGTAAGTCCTTTCCTTTGCATGAAAAGCAACCCCACACATGAATGGTCTCAGGATGCTTTAATGTGGCATGACACTAACCTTTTATTTTATGGACAATCATTCTTCCAGATGTCTCAAACACTCTGAAGGGGGCTTCATCAGAGAAAATAACTTTGCAGGAAGTACTGTGATTGGACTACAGAGGACTGGGGTAAATTCATTTGTCTGATGAAGGAACCGTCTTCAGACTGCTTGGGACATCTGGAAGAATGCCCTGAAAAGAAAAGGTGAGCACTGTGACACATTTACCTAGTATCCTCAGTACATCTTGGTTTAATCGCCTTCCAAGATAAGCAAAGAAGACACACACTTGGTAGTCCACACAAGTCCAAACAAGCCGGAATCTCAGACTCTGATCGGCGGTAACCTTCCTGACGTTACCGCCAGTCACAGTGCTGCAGTTCCTACGTTGTCACACAAATGACAGCGTGTTAGCCAGCAGTTGTGATCAGTGGGGAAAATATGCCTGGTCAAGAAAACATACCATAACAAGCCTAAGGTATTCACTTACTATTAAAACACTATATTAAGAAAAATTAAAACATTACAAGATGCATAGTATTAACCTACAATTTAGTATGGTATATTTCACACAAAAAAAATATATTGTCCCCTGCCGTAGACCAGGGATAAGACATTACTCTAAGTTCAACATAGGGGTTTGTATAATAGCCACATATAGATCCAAGGTTAAAGCCTTGCCTCGCTAGATTAGCGGGTTTAACCTATCAATTAGCAAAATATGAGATGATAAACAAGGGTATTTATCTACCCTCAAATATTTTCATTTGTATGTATTGCTTTATATTTTCTAATCCTACTTACAGTAGTGTAACTAGAGTCATAAGGGACTCAGGACAAAATTTTCATCTGGGCCCACCCCGCCACCATTAGCATGTTGCTCATATACATGGGTCGCAGAGGCATTTCCAAAGTAAATAAAGACATATGCATTCGATATACATAAATGAAAAAAATATAGCAATAAAATATAAATGTCATAGAAAATGTAACAATAAAATAATTTAATATTTCTAAATAATAGTCTTAAAGTTACCAGATAACAAATATTCATTATCATCACTATTCTGTTATTGAGCAAAGTTCACTATGTCAATACCAATATCACTACACAAGGGCAAATTAATGCTATTGCAACGGGGGCCAGGGTTGTAGTCGTGGCTAACGGTGGCTGCTCTGGCGCACCCTGGCCTCCCACCACAATAACACAATGTCCCTTCTGTTGTGCACCTGGTGGTCCACTTACTTGTAAATCGGGGTCCACTCCGGGCTGCTGGGGCTTCCTTCCTTTAAGCATCACACAATGACAGTCAGAGTCCAAGTCCATTTTCAACAAAACAACTTTACTCAGCCCATCCAATTCAGTCACAGAATCAGCACACTATTCTTCGCAGAATATCACCATTCTTTTCCCTGTGCTGTCCCTCACTCCTCCAGGAATATTGCAGGGTCGTACCGTCTCCTCCGGTACCGCAGCTTCCTGACTTGTCAGACTAACCCGCTTCAGGAGTTTCCCGCCCGCTTCCCTCTCTGAAGGTGAAGTCGAAGGATGGTGCTTTCAATCCTTACCTCGGACGTTAAGGGTTGTTCCCACGAAGTTAGCTGCTACCATTCTTATGCTGCCCTGTATTCCTCCACTACCTTGTGACTGTCGGCTCCAGGCCCTAGACAGTTGGGGTCCTTGGCTTAAACATTTCCGGACACGACTGTCCTGTCCTGGCTCCCAGCTCTCACTGACTAACTCCAGGAAGCTCCCCAACTACTCTTAGTTGGCCCCTCCTAACCAACTAAATCCTATTGGTCTAACTAATTCCTATCCTATTTTTCTCCCCCTACTGGTCTAAGTCCTACACTTTCCCTATACCTCCTCAACACAGTATAACAACATTATGAGACATACGAAGTATATCAGCTTTACAGGGACATAGGAACATGTGCAAGGCGAGTGGGGCATAAACTGGCCTCCGTACACTGCTTGCACTATTACACCATAACCAAATATTGCCACCCCCCAGGTGCCGATACATCAAAGTATTTATGCCAGAAAACTGGAGCAAAGCACTTTGAGTAGTTGCATACTTTTTGCGCAATACAGAGTTGTAAAATGTTGCAACTTTTCTTATTTTCACACCAGTTTCATGCTTTTCCACAGAAATGGGCATAGCTGGGGAGGAGTTGGGTTGGATCGGGTGTGACTATGCCCGTCCATCAAAATCATAGAAAGTGGTAGTGTTTCTTACACTAGAAATGTTACTTCAGTCCCTGTAGTAACATTTCTGGAAAGACACAAAGAATTGGAGGTTTCTGGAAAGATGCGCTAGTAGTATAGGAGGTATAGTATTCGTCAAACTCAAATCTGACAGGTCGACACGCCCCCTATCATTTAATCCGTCACCCTGGGACTTGATCTGTCTGGACTTTGCTCAGGCTGGGAAATCTGAGCTGCTGGATTTGTGAATTTCAATCAAAGTGATTTATTCGTCTCTATTGATATTTTATCCCGTGGATTTGATTAGTCTGTGGAGTGGATTTTTAGTGAATTAAAGAGTGAATCTTGATCTTTTTTGTGGAGAGAAACTTTTAAGGACCCAGTAAATGCATGTAAAGCACTACTGTGGTGGAAAGCTGTACCAAGCTGGTAAAAGGTGTTTATTTTTTAGTATTATCCTTAGATTAGTGTGTGGAGTTTTAGTGAATTAAAGAGCGAATCTTGATTTTATTCTTTTTTGTATCTCTTAGCAGGACTGACACAGGGAATTACTTATTAGCATGGCGTGTACTCTTGTGTTGTGTTGTGTATAGCCCCAGGCATGTTGGGGCATGTTTAAAACTGACGAGACTTATAATCCCGTCTCATTGTACGGGCATATTATGTATATGGCTGTGTTACAATATTACAGAATGCTTTATTCGTATTTTTAAAAAAAGCAATGACACGGTATTGTAAAAACACCCCAGACATGTTGGGGCATGTTTAAAACTGCCGAGGCTTATAACCCCGGCTCATTGTACGGGCATATTATGTATATGGCCGTGTTACAATATTACAGAATGGCTTATTCGTATTTTAAAAAAACCAATGACACGGTATTGTAAAAACACACCAGGCATGTTGGGGCATGTTTAAAACTGACGAGACTTATAACCACGTCTCATTGTACGGGCATATTATGTATATGGCCGTGTTACAATATTACAGAATGGTTTATTCGTATTTTAAAAAAAAAAGCAATGACACGGTATTGTAAAAACAAGGTTACAAGATTTTATTGTAATAAATACAGCTCAAAGACATTTCATGCATTTAAAAGTATATACAGAACGATATAAAAAGTGTCACATGCACAATTAACAAATAGCAGCACACACACGATAAAATAGATAATTAACAAGTACATAGGCTACATCGTGAGCCACATGGCTGGCAGTATCGGTAGAGACCTTTTTTTAGGTAGTAGAGTTCCCTTTGTGGTGCCTAATGACGGCGAGTGCAGAGAATGAATTGTACGGGGTGCGGGGTCTAACCTCATCGATGTAGATACACCAGCGCTGGAGGTCATTTTTAATTCGTCTAAATGTTGTCTAGTAGTGTGATTACCCACAACAGTAGAGGGTATATTCAGCTCGGCCATAGCCCGCATAAACGATTCCCAACCCCTAGGTAAATTCCTGACGGTCAGAGCGTGACTCTGCGTTGTACTACGTACTAAATCCACTAAGTTAGACCCGGGTATTACAGAGCCTTTGAAAATAAATTCGTCTTTATCATTCCAGTCTGTCACACTCTTATTCTGGAGTAGTCTGTTTAGTAAAAATTCAGCATTCTTTTTATATCTTTGGTTTATATGACCTACAATTTCAGCGATCTCGTGATTTTTTTTATCGGTGTCTGTATTTGGCGGCTGTTGATGCTCAGGATCCTGAGGGCTAACGAGATTTAAAGTTGTTAATTCTTTCGAACTGCGTTTCGTATGTACCAAGTAGCGCTCCAGCACGGTGCTATACATTTTAATTTTCACATCGTCGGGGATGTCGCGTCGCTGTAAAACGGAGTTAATTTCATCATCGAGGCGTCGAATAGCAGTTTCGCGTATGCTCTCGGGGATTGGTGTCCTTAGCTTATGTAGCTCCTGTTTGGGGACTAGATACATTTTCTCAGCATGCTCCATTATTTGCCCGCGAGCAGACTCGTTATTATGGGTATTGCAAAGCCTAAAAGAGGACCGATAAAGCCACCGGTCTGATTCAGTACACGTTTCTTTTTCTTTATGGACTGCGCTCTATCACTCATGGTTCTTATAGCTTTACGCCACTTCTTCAGTATGCCTTTTTGGCGCTCTTTCAACGGGATTCTGCCTTTTAAGATGTTTAAAGCAATCTCACCTATAGCGGTGATTAAATCCACGCTCGCATTGCGCAAAATAGATTTCCGGACGGATGGGGTTGCCTTCACCAGGGTTTTTAAGAGAGCCCAGTTACGCCGGAGTCTCTCGGACATCTTTACAGCACGGCGCACACAGCGTGGAATGTGCGAGCCCGCATAAAATTCACTTTTTAGAAGCGGTTTTCTTCTGCACATAGACAGCTGGTAACGCCGGTGGAAACAACCCCGTCCGTAAGCGGTGATCCTCCGGTGTATTAGCTCTCAAATCGATCAGCAAATACCCATAAGGCTCCCGCGTAGCATCCTCAAAGGCTTCTAGGAAAAAACGTGTTTTTCCAGGATACATCTGACGAGCTAGTGTTAAAATTTGTAATTTATCTCGAGGGTTGTTAAAAAGAACCATGTACTTTGTGCGGCTTTTCTTACCCTGACAAAATATGTTTTGTACCAGGTAGAAAATACTGAGATTTCTGTGGTGCACATACTTGGTGAACGCTTTTTCTATCTCGCAATTTTCGCTAGCACTCTCCATGAGATCATCAACAATCGCCAAATTCACCTTGCCCGGTGGGAATAATTCGTCATCTACGAATGTATTCGGCAGACCCTCCACAAATCTGGTATTGGGAAAAGAGAGAGAGATTTCATCATATAGTTTCTGCCAGCATGAATAAAACCAAACAATATTATCCGGCTTGTGAGAAAAATTACTTTCAATATTATACAGCAATTGTTTTACAAAATAACTCTTTCCAGAATTAGACGGCCCCGCTAGAATGCACGAGAGCGGGTGTTGTAACCGCATATCCATCACAATACTGTGCTAATAGCCGTACGGCAGGGTGGTGAATTCGTCTAATAGGCGACGCTTTGTGTAGACACACTTCTGGGTCTTTTGTAGGACACGAGATTCAACATTCCAATATTTCTTATCTCTCACAATGCCCTGTTGCTGTACGACGATGCGCTTCTGAGTTTCAGGGACTGAATTACGGGGGTAGTCCAGAACTAGATCTTTCAGACTGCTAAAATTGATAGATTGGGAGTTACCAACATTTAGCGTTATTCCCTTCACTTTTAAGACAGTCTTCCCTGTGTTGAGCTTGTACCCGTAAGTTTTGGGCCCTGCAGAAACAAACTCTGTGATGTATGTGCCCTCGGGTATCTCACTCGTCAATTCCCCCAGGTAATCGCCTAGAGGCGGCTGCCACTCACCTTCCCTGTGCACAAAAATAACTGAATCTGTGTCGTGATAAAGGCACCTCTCCTGCAGCCTGTCCAGCAGAGAATAGAGCTCTAGCCGCGCATACGCGGTGGTAAAGCAGGCTATAAAAATGTTTGTGTTTCTGTTGACTGTGTGGTGCCCCTCCGCATATTTCCAGTTAATGGTAGCGGTTTCGTCATCGATAAAATCCAGCATAGAAATGTCATAGTAGGGCAGGAAGAGATACCTAAAAAGCTCATCAGGATCCCTAACAATCTTGGTGCTTGGTAGATTGGACCGCTGAGCAAACTTCCCCCATAAAGAATTTAAGAAAAGTTTGGAGATCTGCCTTTTAGCGGGGTTGACGGCTATATTTTCAGGTCGTAACCGCACACCCTCTTTTTCAAGAAAATTGTCAATGTACTTCTTCTTCTTGGCATCATCAGTGCACCAGCTAGGATACCCTGACGCCTCCTGCTTATCCCTAAGGTGTAATTTAATGTAGGGGGCAAACAGATCAGCGCTGGTGTTTGGAAAATGCCATATTTCATAGATGCGGGCGATCCGGTACCCTTTATCTATCGCCAGCTCGAGCTCTATGGTGCACCAGGTACCTGTCAGGGAGCGTTCTTCATCACTATGATGGCACTCCTCTGCCTCTGAATTTACAGCGCATGTATAGCAAAGGGGGAACATCAATTTTTTGTTGAGTTTTACAGGTAGAACGGGAAAAAATAAATCTCTCGGGGGATAGACCTTGACTCTAGCTAAACCAAAGTATTTTTTAATGAAACCAAAGTTGTCATAGATGATGTCGGGGTGACCTACAGGGTATGTTTTAGTTTTGTTTACAAAGGGGTACAGACTGGTGAAGTCGTAGTAATGTAAAGTCTCATCAGCTTCAACCTGGTGATAGAGCTTAATGGCGTTAGTTCGACCCCCATAAAGCGCATCGCGGGGGTCTAAGGGAGCGGGAAAATCCATTTGATGGAGAAATGCCTGGAGGTTAGAATCGTTTTTTAACCATTTCACGCCACTCGTGCTCCCATATCACTCTTATGGTGTACACGCGCAGCTGCAGGTAACGCTTTTTAGCTAAAAAGACATGATATAACTGACCGTAGGTGGTGTTTGTAACTTTATTTGTATCATTCTCATTATAGCACGACGGGCACCCGTGGAAAAAAACAGCCTTGAAATTCAAAAGCTATGTGCTGTCCGTTAACATAGGCATAACCATCTAGAAAATACTGACCGAGTTGTTTCTCACCCCCTCTTAAGGCATGCTGAATGTCAATGTTCTCGGTATGCGCTACATACATGAGCCATTGTATAGCGGCGGATGAGTAGCGCTTTTTCGTCTTGTGATAATTATCACCCGGTAAAATGGCGATCGTTTTTTCTGGTAGAAATTTAAATCGATACATTGACATACATACAGAGGCCAAGGTGATGAGTTGAAAAGGATCAATACAGCTGCTCTCCACAAACATTTCTTTTTGAATGTCGCAGTATTTTTTAACACTTTTCAGCGTCATTTCCATAATGCGCTCTCTATAGATCTCACAGGATCGTCTCAAAATTTCAACATCCTGTTTGCAGTATGATTTTAGTTCACACTTGAAGTCAAAAACTGTGTGTTTCTGGCCCTCATGCCAGGACAGGAACTCTACCTTCTCATCCGGGGCCATGTACTCCAACCCATAATATTTCACATCGGGTATGGCACCTACATAGTTTTGGTTTTCACGGGTGTTAAAAAAGTGTGGAAAATGACCTTTGGCACCTGAAAAGCCCATGGCCTGAGGTAATTTACTGAGCTTCATGGGGATAAAATTTAGCGAGTCTATGAATCTTATAGACAAATCGGGCACCGTCACACACAAGAGGCGGCCACCTTGGGCTATCAGCTTTACCTGTAGCTTTTCAAAAATCAGCTCCTTAACAATAAAGTAAGAATCATAGCGCCCTGCATTGTGGGCTATAAATGTATAGCCTGAAAATTTCCCGCTGGTAAAGAACAGTAGAAAGTCGTGCGTACAACTATCACCTTCAAACTCCCAGGACTGCTCACCACTCAGAGTTGTGGCATAAATGTAATTTGGGATGTGTGTGCCTGTCTCTTGCATACATTCAAAATCGTAAAAGATATAACAATCTGTTTCGTCCTCCGCTACATAGCGTCGCATGTAACAGAGATGGGCGTCAAATTTATTTACACGCGCACGACATACGGTGCAACGTAGCCCCGCACATTCATGCACGCCCTCGCTATTCCTGAACACAAAGCGCTGGCACTCATCACAAAATATTTTAAGCCTGCAGAATGGCGGATCATTCAGAGCTAATTGTTTGTGGCGCTCTAAACACTCACTAGAGCGACAATGAACCCGACATACGGGGCACCGTGGTGTTTGTTGTACACCGGCACACTCCACACAATCCACTCTTTGACAAGCTTTACAAAAATATTGACATGAATGGGTGTTCTTGTTAGTATACAGTGAATTGCAGAGCCCACAAAAGTAATTACTACCGATAAAACCTTTCATATTCTTGATACCGTAGTAGTGGTTATCATGGAACAGTATGAATACGATTTTACCACTAGCTGCATTGTCGGTCTGAAAGTAGCGCCAATCACCCTGACTGTAGTACAGTACTTTAATGGTGACACCCAAATAGTTCTCAAATGCTGGAATGTCGCTAAAACTCACTAATCGCTCATCAGGGATCCCCAGAGCCGTGTGTATGTTTTTAGAGCGATTCAGTAAAACCGCATCACTGACATCCGCGTCCTCAATCAGGGCGCACACACTAGCGGCCAAACACAGATTTGTACTGTAATTGTTAAAATCGTACAGCCACTGCCTCTTTTGTTTAATGATTCGACTGCTCGCTATAGATTTCAAACGTCTTTTTACACCGCCTCGGTGGTTTTTTACACCGCCTCGACGGTTTTTAACAGTGGTGATGACTAGTTTTAGGGTATTACTTGCCAAGCATTCAGCATTACTTTGAAGCGTGCGAGCAACAGCATTTAAAAAAGATTCAGAATTAAAATCCTCGCTGCTCTGCTTTGTAGTGAAAATGGGGTCTAAAGCATCGCCACCTTCAAGCCTTAACTGCACAAAATCACCAGGATCGATATCCCTGATGACTCTATCCAGTAATGACTGAATACTGTCGTGAACAATGTTCACAGCCTCGACAAACGAACGTACACGCTCTAAATTTACAAACCTAAAATGATCGGTATGTATGCGTGCACTGAAATTACGGTTGTCCCTCTGGTGATGATGGAAGTGTTGTAAAAATACTGTATGATCTGATCCCACCACATCATCAGCCGAGTTAGCATCCGCAGCAGAGGCTTGTGAGCTTTGTGCATCTGCATGGGCCGCATTTTCAGGGACATCATGGCTATGTGAGACAGGAGCATCTGTGTGTGGCGGCTCCGGGGCTGTCTGTGGTGGTATAGCAGAACAGGTGATTCCACCCCGCCGCCTAGCGCATATTGCGCGTCGAGCACTGACCAGTAGTTTTAGAGCTCGTTTTATAACTCTGGACCTATTATAACGGGCTGTTTTAGTTGGTTTATGCAGGCCCGAACCGATCATATTTAGTCATAACGGGTTAGCACCATCTGGTATCTCGGTGTCTACTTGCATCCGGCGAAGCGCGTATAGCTCGGCCTTACAGGCATCTGTTGTGACTACTTCAGACAGCAATCTTTCAAAGTATTACAGAAAAACACTATTTTGGGTAGCCAGATTTTGTAACGTAAGTAACGATCTAACTGCTCCTTAAACACTGCGGCTCCGGCGGGGGCCCACCCAATGGCGTCATACATCTCTGGCTGTAGCGATCGGAGATACAGAATTCCCATGTTAACAGCTAGAGGATGGCTGCAGAACCAAGCAATGCTAACAGGTACAGAGACAGCAGAATCCGCACTGCTAACAGGTACAGAGACCGCAGAATCCGCACTGCTAACAGGTACAGAGACCGCAGAATCCGCACTGCTAACAGGTACAGAGACCGCAGAATCCGCACTGCTAACAGGTACAGAGACCGCAGAATCCGCACTGCTAACAGGTACAGAGACCGCAGAATCCGCACTGCTAACATGTACAGAGACCGCAGAATTCGCACTGCTAACAGGTACAGAGGCTGCAGAACACGTATTGCTAACAGCTACAGACACATCTGTATGAAGCCTCGGCTTTTTACACACTTTATGCTTAGTCGTTAACACTCTCTTTAACCCCATCACAACATTAACTGGATTAGATACAGCAGCGTGAGATGTGGTGGGTAAATTAACGGTATCCAACAGTTCAATACCCGTGGAATTAGTGGCCTCAGTTACAGATGGCAGTAAAGGCTGTATAGCATGAGTGGTCCGTATAATGATCGGTTCTACGGTGCGCTTCTTACCATCAGCGAGCTGATCAATCTCACGGTCAAGCGCCTCACGAGTCTGTCGGGTTGTGGTATTCATGGCGGAAAATGTGACTGGTGATGTTTCTGAAGCACACGTAGTTCTCTGCGCGTGTTTACGTGGCCGCTCCTGTACTTCAGAGTATAGTTCAGCGTCATTCGTGGCGCCGCTGGATGGTTGCGCGCCGCTTGAATGGGACAGCACGCCCGGCATCAGATAGAACTGCTGTTGCGGCTGTGGGTCATCAGTGCCCATAGGTATATGTATCGGCGTCAAGAATGGCTCTGCGTGGTTCTCGTTGAGACGTAGTGTTTGCAGAGGGGTCGTGGTTATTTTTCTCTCGACTTTAGATTTATCTGTGGATGAGATTGTACATGTGTCAATCTGACTTTACAACTATCTTTAAGGAGAGATTCTACATGTAGCGGATACGTGCGTAACATCACGATCCTAGGTGTGCCAAGAGTGTCATACGATGTATTAAGACTAGTCTAATATATCAAAATATACACTTACCGTTTAACGATGATGCCTGCACGGTTGTGGCCGGGTTTCTGGGACGTCTGAGGCGTTCTCCACTAGCAGATGTATATTCTCTTTTGTAAATATCCTGCTCCTAGGTTTCACTTTACGAGCTATAAATAATAATAATCATTAGAAGGGCCATCAACAATTTTCTTCAAACGTTTGGGCAAAACAGCTTTTCATGCGGCCCGTACCTTTACCTTTCTTGACCGCCGTCAGGCTCCGCTTTTTAGGAGCTTTAGAAAACGCGGCGTCTTCTTGGGCTCTGTTAGTGCATGAGTTCATAGGCATTTCGGGTGAGTCCAGCACCGCTATCATCGCTACATTTGTAAGGTGTTAATATTCACTTACACGCTTAAATTCACATAGTTAAGAGTTATATATAGCCGTATATATATATATACAGACACGCAGAAACACAGCGTACCCTCGATGCCCGGCGCTGAAAGCCCGTCCCAGGGCCCGGCAGCTCCAGAACTGCTACAAACGGCATCGGTTAAAATACAGGCCTCGGGATCCGAATACTTCAAGGTGGCAAATACATCGTCAGGCAGTTCGCAGCTCATTATACCCGGTTCTTAAAGAATAAAGCAAAAATAATATGCAAAACAACTCTATATATCTATATATATGTATACACACACACACAATCGCACATCCACACAACGTACCCGCGTTGGGCAGCGCCGCCTGACCGCTCACGTTCCACCCATCAGTAGCGTTACTACACGCGGCTTCGGGTAAAATGGTGTGGCCGGGATCAGAATAGTTCATGGTTGGTGAAACCCCAGCAGATATACCCGGCTCTTAAACGTGATAGAATAAAGCGGTATAAAAATAATGTGCAAAACAGCTCTTAACTAGAATAGCCTGCTGTGTCTATATAAGGCGTAAAGCATACCCTGTTGCAAAGCCAGTAAGACTTCTGAAAGACTGTTAGTAAAAAATATGCTCCTCCATCTAAAAATAAAATTAACTGTATGAATTTTAGCGTCAATCTATAGTAATTATTAATATTAATAGTAAGCGAGCTAAATTTACCACTACAGCGTAAATATTCAGCCATTAATCAACACAGACGTGGTATATTATTAAAACAAATAATGCTCGTGTATGAAAACACGGATAAGTTATTCATGCAAATACTACACAGACTTAAATATAATTGAAACGAAATCCGTAAAATACTCACTATAGTCCTGTTCAGAACGGAGTTGTGTTCTGTGAGGTATGAAGTCTTACAGCTGAGCGTTGTATTGCTTGTGAGCTGCCTGTATTTATTAGGGGCTAACAGAGAGAACACGCCCTCT
Source organism: Oophaga sylvatica (assembly GCA_033576555.1). Lineage (NCBI taxonomy): Eukaryota > Metazoa > Chordata > Amphibia > Anura > Dendrobatidae > Oophaga > Oophaga sylvatica. The sequence goes on along the minus strand of JARQOD010001501.1, from coordinate 66,337 downwards.
GTCAATACCATGAACTGCTAGATAGAAAAAAAATCTATTAATGTTTTACAGAGACATCATGGCTGCTAAGGGTCCTGAAGCAATATTAAAGAAGCAATATTTCACGCCCGAAGCCCCGGCATCATTCACTGGCGTTACAAATCTATACAGATTGGTTAGAACGCGTGGTATAAAACAACATGAGGTGGTCGATTGGCTGAATAAACAAGATGCTTACACCCTTCATAAGCCTGTAAGGACAAGATTCCCCACCAATAAGATTTTTGTCGCGGACGTTGATTCGCAGTGGCAGGCTGATTTGGTTAGCTTAATTGAATATTCTAGGGAAAATGACGCCGTGAAATATCTTCTGACAGTGATAGACGTACTATCCAAACACGCATGGGTTGTCGTCTTGCCCAACAAAACCGGTGCGTCTGTAGCTCGGGCGTTCGAGTTAATATTTGAAAGCGACCAACGTACGCCGCAGAAACTACAGACGGATCGTGGCAAAGAATTTATGAATTCACACATGAAACGTGTTTGTAAAATGCATAAAATTCACCATTTTTTCACCAACAATACCGTAAAGGCCGCTATAGTTGAGCGATTTAATCGTACATTAAAAACACGTATGTGGCGCTGTCTGACGAAACATAATACCTTTAGGTATATCGACATTTTACCAGGTTTGGTGCACAGTTACAATCACACCTTTCACACCACGATACAGACACGTCCGTGCGATGTGACGAAGCAGAACTCGTTACAGATATGGAAAAATATTTATAGCGGTATCGTGGCTAAAAAGCGTATTAAGCCATCTTTAAAAATTGGAGATCATGTCAGAATATCCCGTTTTAAGAACCCTTTTACGAAGGGTTATGAGCAGACATTCAGCGAGGAGATATTTTTAATTAGCGCCATTTCCAATAAATTTCATAAGCCCCTCTATAAAATTAACGATTTAGCGGGCGACGCTATCGAGGGATCATTTTATAAGGAGGAGCTGCAAAAAATACATTTCAATGAAAACCGCGCCCACCGCGTTGAGGCAATTTTGAGAAAAAAACGTGTCAGGGGGGCGATTCACTGCTATATTAAATGGAAAGGTTATCCTGATAAATTTAATTCGTGGGTACCCGCGTCGGCTCTGACGGACATATAACCATGGAATCCGAATCCTTCTTTATCACCCTTCCCTCCAACGCTTCTGGCGATATATATCCTGAAAACACAATCGCCGAGTATACCACAAAATTATCTAAACCCGTTCAGCTTTCAGGACAATACGAAGTTGCACTAACTGAGATTCAATACCCCCATACATGGTACACGTTTGAGCGGGGTGAAGGGAACTTCTATATAGGGCAAGCGGGGTGATGTGATGCAGGAATATTATGTGAAGCCCAGTTTTTATAACACAATACCGGATCTCATACGTGCTATTAATGAGAGAATTGATATTTTGAAGCTTGCCAGCGACGGTTTTAAGCTGCGCTATGACGAAGTGCGGAGGAGTGTTACCCTACCGGATTCCCCCACGATACAGTTTGCCCCGGGTCAGAAATTGGGACATATTTTAGGCCTCCAGCCATACATCGAAGCGTATGATAATAACCAGACTGAGCGGAAGAAGATTTATGCCGATATAAAAGCCGGTTTTTATACATTATTTATTTACAGCGACATCATCCAGCATCAGCTTGTGGGCAGCAGCTACGTACAACTTCTGAGAACGGCGCAAATAAGCGGCAAGAGCGGTGAAATTACCACGCTTCAATACACACGACCCGATTATGTGCCCTTATGCAAGCATCATTTTGACTCTGTAACAATCTCCATCTTATCGGACCAGGGCACTCCAGTTAAATTCAAGTACGGAAAGTGTATTGTGAGACTACATTTCCGGAAGAGACGCGATTAGCACGCTAGAAAATGGTGGCTCAGAGGCCGTACGGGGACCCAGCTGTTTATGCCCGCTACTATATTGCACAGTCTGGGCACGGATTAGAGGGGTTCAGTGGGAGCGACGACATGTACGGATCGGGTCTGGCTGGGATATTTAAAGGTTTATTTCGGCGTGCTGTACCGCTTTTCAGAAGAGGCTTAGAATTGGTAAAACCACACGTGAAGACGGCTGTCAAAAACATTGCTAAAGACGCCGTCACATCTGTCTCGTCAGCGCTTATGAATCGTATAAATACACATCCCGAGCAAGGTGGCGCTGGTCTAGTTTATGTCGCTAAAAAACCGCATAAAAGAAAGCGTCGCTCATGCCCCGCTTTACCCCGATCCTCATGAATAAAAAACCAACCAAGCGTCGACCCCGTCAGAAACGAGTGAGACGTACTGCTGAGGACATCTTCTGATCAGCATGGCTTTCCTGCACGATGCTTCCGTAGAGTGCGCTAAATCTGAACTGGATATTTTTGACATACCGCCGACACAGACGAGTATAGAGAAATCCCTATTTGTAGAGGTTCAACCGGTTGCCGCTCTGACGGACAATGCACCGCTGGAATTTTTCATATCGGGTAGCGGGGATTATTATTACGACCTGAATAACACACTGCTGTACATAAATTGTCGCATCGTCAAGCAGGATAATTCGAATATCGCCGATGACACCCGTGTAGCTCTAATTAACTATCCTCTTGCCACTCTCTTTAATCAGGTCGATATTACTCTGGGGGACCGAGTTATCTCACAATCGGACAATCTCTACAGCTATAGAGCGTACATAGAGACTCTCTTAAATTACAGTTCACATACGCTGTCCTCGCAATTTACTGCCGGATTGTTCTATAAAGACACAGCTGGTCACCATAATGACCGAAGCTTGGATGGCCCAAATGCTGGATTTATTAAAAGAGCCGCTGCAACCCACTGCTCCAAACCCCTGGACCTCATTGGCCCAATTTTTGGTGATATATTTAATCAGCCAAAGCTAATATTGAACGGACTCGATCTTAAGGTTAAGCTAACGAGAAATAAGGACGCTTTCTGCCTCATGTCGGCTGAGGCCGATCCGCTGAAAGTGCAAATCATGCAAGCCGCTCTCTTTGTAAAGAGAGTACAAGTGTCCCCAGCGGTCCGAATAGGCCACAGCCAAGCCCTCTTGGCAGCGACAGCCAAGTACGCTATTGACCGGACATGCATGAAAGTGTACAGTATAGCCGCTGGAACACGGATCACGAACCACGAGAATCTCTTCCTAGGCCAGATACCGAAAACTGTTATATTGGGTTTTGTAGATAATGAAGCATTTAGTGGATCTTACGCCAGAAATCCCCTGTTCTTCCATCACTACAACGTCAATCACGCAGCCCTCTACCTGGACGGACAACAGATCCCTGCGAGGCCTTATAACCCTAACTTTAATGACTACTTAGCCGTCAGAGAGTATATGGCTCTCGCACATATATCAGGCAAGCAGAAAGCTGATTGTGCCATGGCCGTGGATCGTGAAGAGTTTATGTCCGGATTCACTCTGTTTGCGTTTGATTTATCAGCTGATCAGGAACCCGGCGGCCATTTCTCTCCTCATTAAAACAGGTAACCTACGTGCTGAAGTCCGGTTTGCTCTACCGACACCCCATACGATAAACATGCTTGTTTTTGCAATCAACCCGGCCATTCTGGAAATTAATAATAGAAGAGAGATCTTGTACGATTTTAATTAGTGATGGATAGCCTGCAACTCACGACCATACTGAAGGGGGATAGCTTTACAGAGCGTGTGTTTGGTGGTGTGTTTCCGTGTGATTTGCTTCCACCACAGCGGGTAAATCAACGCCCTGTCGGATTCATCGTAAATACAGACCCCGCACACCAACCTGGCCGACACTGGATATTAATCGTGCTCTGTGACGGCAAGAACGCCATATTTTTTGATAGCTACGGATTATGTGCTGACAACGCTATCTTTCCGAGCGAGTTTGTGACTTTCCTGAACACGAATTGTGAGACTTATTATTACCAAAGCAACCAAATCCAAGACACGTATAGTACTGTCTGTGGGCACTACTGCCTGTACTTTTTACATTTCTTAGCTCGGAACATACCGTTCAGTAAGATATTGGAGAAGTTTTCTGCTGATAAACCGCGTAATGATACAATTGTGAGAAATTTCATTGCTGAGAAGAAATCAACTTTAAAAAACCCTCACTACACGTGTTGGAGCATTCAACAGCGTTGTTCCTGTCTAGAGAGAATCCCATGACCTGTATTGCCATTTGTATCGACATTTTGGTGTCACAATTCAATGCTTGAAATGTCTTTGAGATGTATTTATTTATTACAGTAAAATCATGATTAGTTCTGGCAATAAACGTTTTTAAGATGAATGATCTCTTATGCCTATGTCATTTCCACACAGCTTCCCACAGAGTGGTAGTGTGGGAAGACCCTTCAGAAACCCATTGTTTTAAAATCACATTAGTGCAGGTTATGTTTGCTAGAAACCTTCGGTTTTATGGTCACTGCTAGAAGAATACACATAAATGTGTTGGTTTTAAAAGATCCCACTGACTATACACAATGCAATACTATTTACTGTTTGCCTGAATTACCGTAGCATCGACCTTCACTCATTCTGACAATTCATGTCAACACTGTTGTACTACATTTCTATGTGCCAGTAAAGATGTATATCTATGTACCATGTTAGTTAGTAAATAGAAAAATATTTAGACTTCTAACACAACCCAAGCCTTGTACACACAGATTGGTAATAAGTTACCGAGCTCTAACAAACCATGCCAAGATTATTCTTAGTATACAATGAATTGCTGAGATAAGTGTAGATACACTGCCAAGCTAAAAATATATATACTGAATAAAACTATAAGTTGAGCGTCATAATTCCAAATGTGTTATAAGGTGATACTTCAAATTAAATTGCCTTTGCAGTTGTAGTTTAAAACTGATATCCTGGATAATACTAAAAAATAAACACCTTTTACCAGCTTGATACAGCTTTCCACCACAGTAGTGCTTTACATGCATTTACTGGGTCCTTAAAGTTTCTCTCCACAAAAAAGATCAAGATTCACTCTTTAATTCACTAAAAATCCTTATATACTAGTTATATACAGAAGTCTGTATTTAACTAGAACTCCTTATACATTTACTGGGGCCTTAAAAGTTTCACCTCAACAAAAAAGATCAAGATTCGCTCTTTAATTCACTAAAACTCCACAGACTAATCAAATCCACGGGATAAAATATCAATAGAGACGAATAAATCACTTTGATTGAAATTCACAAATCCAGCAGCTCAGATTTCCCAGCCTGAGCAAAGTCCAGACAGATCAAGTCCCAGGGTGATGGATTAAATAATAGGGGGCGTGTCGACCTGTCAGATTTGAGTTTGACGAATACTATAACTCCTATACTACTTGCGCTGAATTTATTAAGATGCATGTGCTTCCTTCCTAATGAATTCAGCACATCTTATTCCTGCACACCACTTATTAAGACTGGCACACAAAGTGCCAATCTTAATGAGTCCTGTCCACAGTGTCTGAATATAACCAACGTCCTGTAAGTAAACAAAACACACTTTAATAAATCCAATATACCAATGACAACACATACAAGGGACAAATATTGCCACATAATACCGTAATCCTATTCTACCGGCCATTTTCCCTCTTTTTCATATTTGTTTTTAAGTCCCCTTCTTCCAATAGCCATAACTTAATAATTAAAGTTGTAATTTTGAATGATACCATTGATTTTATCATGTGATGCACTGGAAAGCGGGAAAAAAATTCCAACCATGCCTAGTTTTTTTTTATTTAATCAGTGAAAAAAAAAAATTAAAATTTGTGAAAATAAACAACTTTTCATGTATTGCCATTTTCTGAGACCCTTAACATTTTCATTTTTCAGGATATGATGCTATGTGAGGGCTTATTTTTTTTCGCCCTTCGCTGACATTTTTACTGCTACAATTTTGGGAAAATACGATGTTTTCATCACCTCTAATTGCATTTTATTGCAATGCAATGTTGAAGCCACCAAAAAAAACGTAATTCTGGCGTTTTGATTTTTTTCTTATTACATCGTTTACTGATAGGATTAACCCTTTAGTGACAGAGCCAATTTGGTGCTTAATGACCAAGCCAATTTTTACAATTCTGACCACTGTCACTTTATGAGGTTACAGCTCTTGAATGCTTCCACGAATCCCACTGATTCTGAGTGTCTTTTCGTGACATATTGTACTTCATGTTAATGGTAAAATTTCTGTGATATGACTTGCATTTATTTATAAAAAAAAGGAAATTTGGCAAAAATGTGGAAAATTTTGCAATTTTCAAACTTTTAACTTTTGTGCCCTTAAATCAGAGTCATATCGCATAAAATAGTTAAAAAATAACATTTCCCAAATGTCTACTTTACATCAGCACAACTTTGGAAACATAATTTTTTTCTGTTAGGACGTTATATGGGTTAAAATTTGACCAGCGATTTCTCATTTTTCCAACAAAATTGACAAAAACATTTTTTTAGGGACCACCTCACATTTGAGGTGACTTTGGGGGGTCAATATAACAGAAAATACCCAAAAGTAACACCATTCTAAAAACTGCACACCTAAAGGTGCGCAAAACCACATTCAAGAAGTTTATTAACCCTTCAAGTGCTTCACGAGAACTAAAGCAATGTGGAAGGAAAAAATGAACATTTTACTTTTTTCACAAAAAATTTACTTTGGAACCAAACCTTTTCATTTTCACAAGTGTATTAGGAGAAAATGGACATAAATTTTGTTGTGTATTTTCTCCTGAGTATGCCGATACCCCATATGTGGAGGAAAGCCACCGTTTGACTTTTTCAACGCAGAATTGGCTGGAATCAATGGCGGGCGCCATATCACGTTTGGAGACCCCTGATGTACCTAAACAGTGGAAACCCCCCAATTCTAACTCAAACCCTAACACAGCCCTAACTCCAACCCTAACCCCAACACATCCCAAACCCTAATCCCAACCCTAACCATAACCCTAACCATAGCGCTAACCACAACCCTAACCCCAACATCACAACCCTAACCCCAACACAACCCTAACCCTAGTTCTAACCCTAGCCCAAACCCTAACCCTAGCCCCAACCCTAACCCTAGCTATTGAAAGAAGAAGGACCGTGCCGCAGGTACCTGTTTTGTGCCGGGTCCGTAACTGTCGGGGCTGATTCCTCTGTTGTCCGGGGGAAAGCTTAAGAGACTGGACCAATCTTTTGCAGGCGTAAGCAGGGAGTGTGGCTAAGTGTTTACAGCCACAGCGCGTGGAAATGGGCAGACTTGACGGGAGCAGACAGCGCGCAGCAGGGGGAAGCCAGTGCTCTAGCCCTCGAACATCAGTACAGAGCAGGCCTGCTCTCAAGCATCCCTGAAGACAGAGACTCTGAGGAGAGACATGGTGTGTGCCCATTGATCACCACGAAGCGAGGTGCCAAACGCTCCAGGACAGTGAGTACTGCGCACATACTGCCAAAGAGAGACCGGGTGCAGGACCATCTGCACCCCGATTCCCCAGTGTATATCTGCCATGCAACATTGGGCTCAGACGTTGTGGCGGCCCCCACTCCTCCAGCCACAGCAGTATATGGACTTGGGGCTCAGCGGAAGGTACCGGAGACCGACCGCTGCCTCCAGAAGACGGATCCTCGTTACCTTCTGGACCTCAACAGACAAGCGCCGCACAAACCGTTGTTGGCGCCATCACCTGCTCTGTGGCTACCACCTCTTGAGAAACGACTGACAAGATAAGTTGACTCAGCAAGAACTGTTAATGCCTTTCCTACTGTTCTTTAACTCTGCATACTATTTACATTTTGAACTGCTTATTCCTCTGTTAACCGTTTACCTCCCTGCATGGAGTATACCAGTGTTAAGTAAAACTGTTAACCCTTGCTCTGTCTCCTGTCCGTCACTGCATCCCAAATCCTGCTCACACTATAACCCCAATTATAACCCCAACCATAACCCTAACCCTAACTAATGGAAAAAAGAAAAAAAAATAATTTTTGTTAATTTTATTAATTTTTACCTAAGGGGGTGATAAAGGGGAGTTTGATTTACTATTATTTTTCTTTTGATCACTGTGATAGGGTCTATCACAATGATCAAAATGAACCAATAGGAGAATTCTATTGTTGCCAGGTGCCAGCCGGCAGATCTCGGTGGGCACACTGCGCATGCGACAGCCATTTTCTTCCAGGAAGAAGATGCCGAGGGCCTGGGACACAGCCGGAGGGCCCAGGGGACACTGCAGGTGTAGAGCCCAGCTGCGCTTCGAATCTCATTTCCCAGAGTGATGCACTGAAGGTAATGACCACTAGAGGACCCAATATGCATACACACAGCTTCACCAATTTGCACTACCTACCTATTTGCACTACCTTTTATTGCCAATATTAAAAGTGTTATTTATTGTTGTAACGATTGAAGGTCCTCACCTCCCGCAAGGGAAGAGTTAATGTTAACGTTGTATTTAAAAATGTTTTCTTTCAGCCCGGGAGTGCTGATCTTAACCAGAGGGGGATGTAGAGCCCAGCTGCGCTTGGAATCTCATTTCGCAGAGGGATGCACCGAAGGTAATGACCACTAGAGGACCCAATATGCATACACACAGCTTCACCAATCCCTAGAGCCACCAGAGGGAGCCTTTTTAGAGTATATAAGGATGGTGAAGCGACAGAAAGCAGTTTTAGTTTAGTTCTCTCAGAGAGCAGGGTAGTCTGAGGGCTGCAGCCTGCAGTGACACCTCAGAAAGTTGAGAGGAGAGTTGTTAGTTCTCTTGGAGAGAAGCAAGTAGAGAGATAGCTCTAGGAGCGAGCACAGATCAGTTAGTCTTCAAAGCCAGGTGCAGGTCAGATGGTGAAGACTGATAGCCGTTCCAGGTAGAGCTTGGAAGAGAGAGAGAGAACAGCAGTTGTTGAAAAGAACCTGAAATCTGCAGCTCTAAGCTTAGTTCAATGTGTGGAGGCTAGTACAAGTGGAAAGATAGCCACTCCAGCCTAGTCAGAACTGAGTCAACTGTGTTCAGTTCAGTGAGCAAGCGTGCCGACGCTTTGAGAGCGGTGAAGAAAGAGAGGAAGCAGTCACCTATGCCAGAGTGTGCCTATGTGAGGGTCGAGTAGGACGAAAGACGAGTGGAAGATAAGAAGAGAGTGACAGAGGTTGTAATAGCATTGATAGCTTACCTCTACTCTGAATAACCGGACACCGGGTCCGAGCTTGCTAGAATCTACACGACTAGTAGGAGATACCGGAGACCCTGTGGGACTTCAAGTCGCAGGGGCCCACGAGTGTTGATACGTAACCGGGGTCAGGAAGACGGAGTCTAGCAGGGCCCTGCAAACAGAGACACTGTTCTATCCAAGAGAAGGCCCTACCACAAAGTCAGCCGGGCGTGTAAAGTTGAAGACAGAGTTAGGCCTCGTTTCATACTGGTCAGAGACTCACATTATAGAAGTAAGGAGGCCCTACAACTACTCAGAGGGAAGAACTGGACGTGCATCCTTCACCCTGCCAGCACCCCGGGACATGCCTGCCATTCCATCAGTAAAGGTACGGAAAGAGACTTTTGTGTGTGTCTACCTTATTACTCCTGCTGCTGAACTCCTCTCCTCCATCCTGCACCCCTACACCCCGTTTACCATGAAGGACCCCAGCCTTGCCTGTGGAAGGCTTAACACCTTGCTGCCCAACACCAACCTTTCAGCGGACCTGCATAGCAGCGCTGGTCACCCTGACCAGGTACCACAGGTGGCGTTACGACATTTCTACAAACACCTTACAATCCCCTGTAAATATCCCCCTTTTCAGTGACCGCCCAGGGCCACGGACCGAGCTGCGTCGCCGTGACATTCCCCATAGAAGTGAATGGGCTCGGTGCCGAGACCCCACAGCCCTGGCGGGCGACTCACAGGTACCGGGGGGGCTCGAGGGACCCCATTTCTCTCTCCTCTGATGTGCTAGATCACATCAGAGGAGAGAGAAACAAATAGGAAATCAGTGCGAGTGCTGTCCCATTTATAGCACCGGTGTCCTTTGAAAAGCCGGCAATTCATCCCCGGCTACTGTAAAATCACACTGACAGCTCACAAAACACTAGATATATACACATAGAATACATACATATATGTATATATAAATGCATGTCATTGTGACACATATATATATTTATAGTTCATACACTTCTACATAGAAGAATAGCCGCTAATTCAATTACCGGCTTCTGTAAAATCATTACAGAACCCGACATGAAATGACACATGGTTTACATACAGTAAACCATTTCATTTCATGTAGTTTGATATATGGTTTTGGTTAACAATTACATGAGTGTATGTGTGCAAAATTTCATACATGTAGGTGTTATTTAAATGTGTAAATTTGTTGAAAAAAAATTGCTGGCCTCCCACGGTATTTTTCACACCAGACAGGGAAAGCCAGTGACTGAAGACAGATATTAGTAGCCCTGAGAGGGATCATTGTTTTTTGGCCCCCCCTGGCTACTAACATCTGCCTCCAGCCACCCCAGAAAAGGCACATTTATTATTAGATGCTCCTTTTCTGGCACTTAGCCTGTCTATTCCCATTGCCCTGTAGCGGTGGCTAATGGGTTAATAATGGGTTAATGCCACCTTGCTATTGGAAGGTGACAATAAGCCGGGTTAATAATGGTAAGTTGTCAATTAGACATCTATTCATTAGTAATCCGATTGTAGTAAATGGTTAAAAACACACACATACATTAATTAAAAAATATTTTAATGAAATAAATACACATAGTTTTTGACCACATTTTATTGCACTGGTAATCCTTCCGAATCCCTTGTTCTCTTGTAATAAAAATAAAGCAACCATATCCTTACCTCTCTGCCGTTCAGTCAGGCCCCCCGCTGCAATCCATCTGAAAGGGTTAACAGGTTTACAGCGGGGACCGCTGCTAATGCTGCCAGCCCAGCTGTAAACCCCCGAATGAATGAGTTCATCTCCCCGGCTGACAGGAGATGAGCTGATTAGCTGGGAAGCTTAATTGATTGTTTCCCATGCTATTCAGTTCACTTCAGGTCAGCCGGGGACTCCCTCTGACGTCACTGATGCTGTGCGGAGTCCCCAGCTGACCTGAAGTGAACTGATAGCGTGGAAAACAAACAATTAAGCTTCCCACACTAATTAGCTCATCTCCTGTCAGCCGGGGAGATGAGCTCATTCATTCGGGGGTTTACAGCTGGGCTGGCAGCATTAGCAGCGGTCCCCTCTTTAAACCGTTAACCCTTTCAGATGGATTGCAGCGGTGGATCTGACTGAACGGCAGAGAGGTAAGGATATGGTTGCTTTATTATTTTATTTTTATTACAGGAGAACAAGGCATTCGGAAGGATTACCAGTGCAATAAAATGTGGTCAAAAACTATGTGTATTTATTTCATTAAAATATTTTTTAATTGATGTGTGTGTGCTTTTGTAACCATTTCCTACAATCGGATTAATAATGGAGAGTTGTCTAATTGACAACTCTCCATTATTAACCCGGCTTATTGTCATCTTCCAATAGCAAGGTGGCATTAACCCATTATTAACCCATTAGCCATCGCTACAGCGCAATGGAAATAGACGGGCTAAGTGCCAGAAAAGGAGCATCTAATAATAGATGTGCCTTTTCTGGGGTGGCTGGGAGCAGATGTTAGTAGCCAGGGGGGCCCAAAAACAATGGTCCCTCTCAGGGCTACTAATATATGTCTTCAGTCACTGGCTTTCCCTGTCTGGTGGAGAAAATACGGCGGGAGCCCACGCATTTTTTTTCAACAAATTTACACATTTAATTAACATCTACATGTATGAAATTTTGCACACATACACTCATGAAATTGTTAATCAAAACCATATATCAAACTACATGAAAAGAAATGGTTTACTGTATGTAAACCATGTGTCATTTCATGTCGGGTTCTGTAATGATTTTACAGTAGCCGGCAATTGAATTAGCGGCTATTCTGGTTTGTAGAAATGTATGAACTATAATATATATATATATATATATACAGTACAGACCAAAAGTTTGGACACACCTTCTCATTCAAATATTTTTCTGTATTTTCATGGCTATGAAAATTGTAGAATCACACTGAATGCATCAAAACTATGAATTAACACATGTGGAATTATACATTACACTTTACAAAAAAGTGTGAATCAACTGAAAATATGTCTTATATTCTAGGTTCTTCAAAGTAGCCACCTGTTGCTTTGATTACTGCTTTGCACGCAGAAAAGGTGAACGGATGGATTCTACAAGCCTGGTTCCCACCGTGAAGCATGGAGGAGGTGGTGTGATGTATGGGGGTGCTTTGCTGGTGATACTGTTGGGGATTTATTCAAAATTGAAGGCATAGTAAACCAGAATGGCTACTACAGCATCTTGCAGCAGCATGCTATTCCATCCGGTTTGCGTTTAATTGGACCATCATTTATTTTTCAACAGGACAATGACCCCAAACACACCTCCAGACTGTGTAAGGGCTATTTGACCAAGAAGGAGAGTGTTGGGTTGCTACGCCAGATGACCTGGCCTCCACAGTCACCAGACCTGAACCCAATCGAGATGGTTTGGGGTGAGCTGGACCGCTCACCGCTTCAATTTTGAATAAATCCCCAACAGTGTCACCAGCAAAGCGCCCCCACACTATCACACCACCTCCTCCATGCTTTACAGTGGGAACTAGGCATGTAGAGTCCATCTGTTCACCTTTTCTGCGTGCAAAGCAGTGATCAAAGCAAAAGGTGGCTACTTTGAAGAACCTAGAAATAAGACATATTTTCAGTTTCACACTTTTTTGTAAAGTGTAATGTATAATTCCACATTTGTTAAGTCATATTTTTGATGCCTTCAGTGTAATTCTACAATTTTCATAGTCATGAAAATACAGAAAAATCTTTGAATGAGAAGGTGTGTCCAAACTTTTGGTCTGTACTGTACAGTCATGGCCAAAAGTTTTGAGAATGACACAAATATTAATTTTTACAAAGTCTACTGCTTCACTTTTCTAATGGCAATTTGCATATACTCCAGAATGTTATAAAGAGTGATCAGCTTAACAGCAATTACTTGCAAAGTCAATATTTGGCTAGAAAATGAACTTTATCCCCAAAACACATTTCAACATCATTGCAGCCCTGCCTTAAAAGGACCAGCTAACCTCTTTTCAGTGATTGCTCCATTAACACAGGTGTGGGTGTTGATGAGGACATGGCTGGAGATCAATCTGTCATGATTAAGTAAGAATGACACCACTGGACAATTTAAAAGGAGGCTGGTGCTTGGCATCATTGTTTCTCTTCTGCTAACCATGGTTATCTCTAAAGAAACATGTGCAGTCATCATTGCAATGCACAAAAATGGCCTAACAGGGAAGAGTATCGCAGCTAGAAAGATTGCACCTCAGTCAACAATCTATCGCATCATCAAGAACTTCAAGGGAGAGGTTCCATTGTTGCCAAAAAGCCTCCAGGGTGCCCAAGAAAGACCAGCAAGCGCCAGGACCGTCTCTTAAAAGTGTTTCAGCTGCGGGATCGGGCTACCAGCAGTGCAGAGCTTGCTCAGGAATGGCAGCAGGCAGGTGTGAGTGCATCTGCACGCACTGTGAGGCGGAGACTCTTGGAGCAAGGCCTGGTCTCAAGGAGGGCAGCAAAGAAGCCACTTCTCTCCAGAAAAAACATCATGGACAGACTGATATTCTGCAAAAGGTACAGGCAGTGGACTGCTGAGGACTGGGGTAAAGTTATTTTCTCTGATGAATCCCCTTTTCGATTGTTTGGGACATCAGGAAAACGCCTCATTCGGAGAAGACAAGGTGAGCGCTACCACCAGTCTTGTCTCATGCCAACTGTTTAGCATCCTGAAACCATTCATGTGTGGGGTTGCTTCTCAGCCAAGGGAATCGGCTCTCACAGTCTTGCCTAAAAACACAGCCATGAATAAAGAATGGTACCAGAATGTCCTCCATGAGCAACTTCTCCCAACCCTCCAAGAGCAGTTTGGCAATCAACAATGCCTTTTCCAGCATGATGGAGCACCTTGCCATAAAGCAAAGGTGATAACTAAATGGCTCAGGGAACAAAACATAGAGATTTTGGGTCCATGGCCTGGAAACTCCCCAGATCTTAATCCCATTGAGAACTTGTGGTCAATCATCAAGAGACGGGTGGACAAACAAAAACCTAAAAATTCTGAACAAAATGAAAGCATTGATTGTTCAAGAATGAACTGCTATCAGTCAGGATTTGGTCCAGAAGTTGATTGAGAGCATGCCAGGGAGAATTGCAGAGGTCCTGAAGAAGAAGGGTCAACACTGCAAATATTGACTTGCTGCATTAACTCATTCTAACTGTCAATATAAGCTTTTGTTACTCATATGTTTGCAATTATTATATTTCTGTCTGTGATAAAAACATCTGTCAAACACACATAAAAACCAGAGGGCAGCAGATCATGTGAAAATATAATATTTGTGTCATTCTCAAAACTTTTGGCCATGACTGTATATATATATATATATATATATATATATATATATATATATATAAGGATTATTTGCTTTTTAAACTGATGTGTACAGTTTTTTTTTTACAATGCTATTTTAACATGAGTGTTTACATAGAGAGAACTGCTCTATGTAAAACCTCATGTTAAAATCGCATTGCATATGGATAGAAAACGGATGGTGCAATTAAAAATCGCATACAAATCGCATGACAATCGCATGACAATTGCATAGATTCGGACCGTTTTTTCCATCCAGAAAACGGACCATTATTTTTCTTTCAAATGGGTATGTACCCATAGAAACATATTTAGTTAGAAAATCGATAACATGTTCAATACTTATTTCACAAACCAGCATTGATGGAGAGTGTGGTGTTATATACCAGCCTCATCCACTCACAATTGTATTGTATGCTAAATATTTGACCAGTGCATGAATGGACAAATTTTCTCATAATGTTGCATGCAGAAGTTAACATTACCAGCTCTAGTTGGTTATTTTCTATTAATGCTGCTATCAGACTGTCATAGTGATAATTGCTATTTCCAGACCATGCGTGCAGAGTTGATTATATGCTGACAGTCTGTAAGCAAAGACCTTCATTAGAAGCCGTTTTTCCTTGTAAAATGGAAATCCTTACATTTCATTTCTGCATATAAATTGCTTCTATGGATTTTATATTTTGCCTGCATAAATGTGAATCATGAACAGATGAATTAACATCGTACACTATAATTAGAAATAGCATGATATTTTTTATTAATGGGCCCAGCAAAATAAGTCATTGTGTCCTTTCAGGGATGTCATTGAAGTTTAGCAAAGAACTATACTTTGGTGCATCTGTATACATTTTATGGAGGAGGGTGCTAAGCCCCTGCTAGCGTCTGCACATATCTCGTAATTCATTATGATGCTATCGGGGACTTGAAACTTATTAGGGAGTGGAAGAAAAGAGGGTAAGGTACATAGGACACTTTATAGTGAAATGAAAGGTGGGAGAAGATACTGTCAGGGAATTGGGAGGTGGTGGAGGATGTTCAGTACCTGATGGTTTCTTCTCCCTCCCCCAAATTCATTATGATGCTATCAACGACTTATAATGAATGATGGGGGCACAGGACAGGGACTAAGGCTATCTCAACACGTTCAGGATTTGCAGTAGAAAATTCTGCTACATATCCTAATGTGTTGACAGGAAGAACGCTGCGTAAAATACATTTATTTTTTGCAACGTTTTTGACATGCTATTATTGCCTATTTTCCCTCACTCATTAGTATGGGTGAAATACACTGCAAGAATT
Organism: Oophaga sylvatica; assembly: GCA_033576555.1. Classification (NCBI taxonomy): domain Eukaryota; kingdom Metazoa; phylum Chordata; class Amphibia; order Anura; family Dendrobatidae; genus Oophaga; species Oophaga sylvatica. Next base: position 50,490 of record JARQOD010001501.1, on the reverse strand, counting down.
GACAATATGCAGATTTTAATCTGATGCAAATCTGCAATGAAAAAATAAGCAACGCGTGCATGAGACTTCAGGGATCTCATTCACTTTTCCTTTAATGTAAGGCCTCTTTCACACATCAGTTTTTTACAATCAGTCACAATCCGTCGAAGTTGGAAAAAATAAAACCTTACATACTTTCCATGTGCACATGGACTTACAGTTAATTGGGGAGCATTCCAGACTGAATAATTTATATTATCAATGTAGGAAACCAGGGTTGCCACTAGGAATTTCGGGGCCCCATACTGGCAAAATTTTCGGGACACCCTTGAGACTCCACCCAGGCTCCACCCCAGCCCCGCCTACACCCCTCGAACTGACAACAGTCCCATCGCTCTCTCTTGGAAAAACTCCACTTCTCATCAATCACATATTAACAGTTCCCATCACCAGATCACACATATAACCAGCAGCCTTTGTTTTGGCCAAAAGATTTTTTAAGCCGCCACCACGACACGGTAGACTCTTTTGGCCGGGCCCTTCTCTACTCTAACCTATTAAACATTTGTTAAAATATCCAATACAATTTAGGTTTATTTTTACATTTTTAAAATGACCAAATAATATCACACACAAGGGACAAATACCACCGTACCATGACCAGACACCATATTACCACCACATAGTGACCTACAGTCAGGGCCAGAAATATTTGGACAGTGACACAATTTTCACGAGTTGGGCTCTGCATGCCACCACATTGGATTTGAAATGAAACCTCTACAACAGAATTCAAGTGCAGATTGTAACGTTTAATTTGAAGGGTTGAACAAAAATATGTGTTAGAAAATGTAGGAATTGTACACATTTCTTTACAAACACTCCACATTTTAGGAGGTCAAAAGTAATTGGACAAATAAACATAACCCAAACAAAATATTTTTATTTTCAAAATTTTGTGGCGAATCCTTTGGAGGCAATCACTGCCTTAAGTCTGGAACCCATGGACATCACCAAACGCTGGGTTTCCTCCTTCTTAATGCTTTGCCAGGCCTTTACAGCCGCAGCCTTCAGGTCTTGCTTGTTTGTGGGTCTTTCCCTCTTAAGTCTGGATTTGAGCAAGTGAAATGCATGCTCAATTGGGTTAAGATCTGGTGATTGACTTGGCCATTGAAGAATGTTCCACTTTTTTGCACTCATGAACTCCTGTGTAGCTTTGGCTGTATGCTTGGGGTCATTATCCATCTGTACTATGAAGCGCCGTCCAATCAAGTTTGCAGCATTTGGCTGAATCTGGGCTGAAAGTATATCCCGGTACACTTCAGAATTCATCCGGCTACTCTTGTCTGCTGTTATGTCATCAATAAACACAAGTGACCCAGTGCCATTGAAAGCCATGCATGGCCATGCCATCACGTTGCCTCCACCATGTTTTACAGAGGATGTGGTGTGTCTTGGATCATGTGCCGTTCCCTTTCTTCTCCAAACTTTTGGCTTCCCATCATTCTGGTACAGGTTGATCTTTGTCTCATCTGTCCATAGAATACTTTTCCAGAACTGAGCTGGCTTCTGGAGGTGTTTTTCAGCAAATTTAACTTTGGCCTGTCTATTTTTGGAATTGATGAATGGTTTGCATCTAGATGTGAACCCTTTGTATTTACTTTCATGGAGTCTTCTCTTTACTGTTGACTTAGAGACAGATACACCTACTTCACTGAGAGTGTTCTGGACTTCAGTTGATGTTGTGAACGGGTTCTTCTTCACCAAAGAAAGTATGCGGCGATCATCCACCACTGTTGTCTTCCGTGGGCTCCCAGGTCTTTTTGGATTGATGAGTTCACCAGTGCTTTCTTTCTTTCTCAGGATGTACCAAATTGTAGATTTTGCCACTTCTAATGTTGTAGCAATTTCTTGGATGGGTTTTTTTCTGTTCTTGCAGCTTAAGGATGGCTTGTTTCACCTGCATGGAGAGCTCCTGTGACCACATGTTTCCTTCACAGCAAAACCTTCCAAATGCAAACACCACACCTCAAATCAACTCCGGCCTGTTCATCTGCTTAATTGAGAATGACATAACAAAGGGATTGCCCACACCTGTCCGTGAAATAGCCTTGGAGTCATTTGTCCAATTACTTTTGGTCCCTTTAAAAACAGGGTGGCACATGTTAAGGAGCTGAAACTCCTAAACCCTTCATCCAATTTTAATGTGGATACCCTCAAATGGAAGCTGAAAGTCTGAACTTCAACTGCATCTGATTTGTTTTGTTTCAAATTCATTGTGGTAATGTCTAGAACCAAAATTAGATAAATGTTGTCTCTGTCCAAATATTTATGGACCTAACTGTATAATACCACATACAAAGAACAAATACCACCACACCATGTCCAGACCACATATTAAAACCACAGTGACTGAATAATATCACATACAAGGGACAAATACCGCCACACCATGACTAAACCACATATTACCACCACATGGTGACCAATAATACCACATACAAGGAACATATACCACCACACCATGGCCGGACAACATATTACCACCACTTTGTGACTGAATACTACAATACTGATCAGTAATAAAAAAAATCACAATACTAATATCACCATATGTGCCATTATACACAGGAGATCTGTACTTAGTATGCAGTGTCAGTGTATAGGTAATACAGTGATCACTGGTGACATTGTACACAGGACCGCTGTATATAGTATACAGTGTATAGTATCAGTGTATAGGTAACACACTGACTCACCAATGACGCCTCTAGGTGAAATCTTTCATCTTCATCCAGCACAGATCGACGTCACTTCTTCCAGCCAGGGCTCATCTCTGCAGGAAATAACACAGTTATCTAGAGCTCCGCTTGCAGAACACATTACTTATGTTTTTCCCAACTTCTACACTACACCACATGAAGAAAAAAAGGCAACATAGTATCACTCTGCACAGTAACAGGACCACCTCCCCATTTAAAACAGTGTACTCAAAAAATAAAATAAATACATCAATGCAGTAATAATATCCCTTAATTAGCCCCTATGGTAATAATATCCCCCATCCTGGCCCCCGTGTGTCTCATCCCTGACTCCAGCCATATGTTCCCCCATCCTGCCCTCATGAGTATCCATTCTGCCCCATATGATCTCCCCATTCTGTCCCATCTGTCCCATGATCCTGCCACATCTGTCCCATTATCCTGCCCCATCTGTCCCATGATCCTGCCACAACTGTCTCATCATCCTGCCCCATCTGTCCCATTATCCTGCCCCATCTGTCCCATGATCCTGCCACAACTGTCTCATCATCCTGCCCCATCTGTCCCATGATCCTGCCTCATCTGTCCCATGATCCTGCCCCATCTGTCCCATGATCCTGTCCCATGAACCTGCACCATCTGTCTCCATCCTGCCCCATCTCTCTGTAATGTATGTGATACAGTTCATATAGCGTCTTGTGCTTGGGTGCGATGAAAATACTTGAGACACAGGTTGATAAAGAAAGTCTTGTATTGCTTCATACAAATTGGCAAAAATAAACACACAGGTTGCAAACACAGAAGCAGGAGACACAGCAGGCCAGAGTAATCTAAGCTCAGCAATAACTCTCCACAACAGATTCAGATCTTCTTCTATGTTACCGCAAGTCCATGCAAACGTGAGGCTTTCAAGAGCAGAGTTCAGAGTCCACAAGTGCTTCAGAGTTTCTCAGTAGAAATGGCTGGAGTACAAGGTCCAAGGCTTCAGGAGTCAGAACACAGGTTCACTGCAGGCTAGATTCTGAAGCACTGATTGCTCAGGTGTGGCTGTTTAAGAAGCAAACGGAGAGAATCAGGGCGGGAACATGCAAGCTGGAAAACTCCATTTTAACTGAGGGCAAGATAGCTGCAGCAAAACAGAAAGCAAAATGGCCGACGAACAAACTGAGTTTCAGAAACAGATACACAGAACCTTACATTACTCCCCCCTTAGGGGCAACCTCCGGATGACCTCAGACCAGGCTTGTGTGGGTACCTCTGATGAAACTGACGGAGCAAGCGAGGAGCATTAACGTTATTGACTGGCTCCCATGAGTTGTCCTCCACTGGGTAGCCCTGCCATTTAATCAGATATTGTAACTGATTTCTATACAACCTGGAATCTAAAATCCTTTCCACCACAAATTCTTCCTGACCATCGACTAGCACTGGGTCAGGGCAAGGAGAAGAACGTCCAGGAAACGTATTGGGTGTTGCAGCCTTTAGTAGGGATACATGAAAGACAGGGTGGATTCTCATAGTTCTGGGCAATTGAAGACGACAAGCAACGGCACTTATAATCTTACTGATTTTATAGGGTCCAATGTACTTATGTCCCAACTTAGACGATGGAATCCTTAACTTAAGATTTCTGGTTGACAGCCAGACCAGGTCTCCTACCTTAAAAGCTGGTGCAGGTTTACGAAATTTATCTGCTGCCTTCTTGTACCTTTCCTGAGCCGATTCCAGATTCTCCTTTAGAAGATCCATATTCTTCTGTAAAGTCGTGACTCTTTCAGCCACTGCTGGCAAAGGCGTCTCTATGGGAAATCGTGGTAGAATGTTAGGATGATAACCTAAATTAGAGAAAAAAGGAGACTGTTTAGTGGAGGCACTCTGAGAGTTGTTGTAAGAGAACTCAGCCAATGGAAGTAGATCCACCCAATCATCCTGTAGGTGGCAGATAAAGCAGCGGAGATACTGCTCCAGGGTTTGATTGGTTCGTTCGGTTTGTCCATTAGTCTGGGGATGAAAAGCAGAAGAAAGGTTTACTTTAATGTCCAATGCTGCACAGAAATTTTGCCAAAACCTAGAAGTGAATTGCACCCCTCGATCCGAAATAACCTCATCCGGTACTCCATGTAAACGAAACACATCTTTAATCATCAAATCTGATGTCTGTTTTGCAGTGGGTAAGCCGACACAAGGGATAAAATGAGCTGCCTTTGTTAAACGATCAACCACCACTAGAATAGTGTTCTTCCCTTGAGAGGTTGGTAATTCCACAATGAAGTCCATAGAAATGGATCCCCACGGGCGGGACGGGGTGGGAAGAGGCTGTAACAGACCAGTTGGTGAAGAGCGAGGTGTTTTGCATCTTGCACAAACCTCACACGAAGTGACATAGTCCAAAACATCCTTCCTACAAGTGGGCCACCAAAAGAAACGAGAAAGAAATTCCTGTGTCTTTAGAATTCCTCTATGCCCGGCTATTTTGGAATCGTGAATGAGTTGCAATACTCTCAATCTGACTGTTTCAGGTATATACAGACGTTGTCCCAGAATCCACACACCATTCTTAAAGACAAGACTTACGTCCCTTGGGGGTTGAGCCAAAAAAGAATCCGCATGGTATGCTTCCTTGATGTCTTTAATTAGGTCTTGATGATGAATCACTCCTAGGAATCTAGAGTCAGGAAGAATAGTCTTAGGAGGAGTAATTGGACGTGTCTCTGCTGAGTAAATCCTAGAGAGTGCATCAGCCTTTCCATTGCGCGATCCTGGTCTATAAGAAATAATAAAATTAAATTGGTTTAAGAAAAGATTCCAGCGAGCCTGGCGAGGAGTCAGGCACTTAGCCGACCTGATAAACTCAAGATTACGATGATCTGTCAGAACGACTATTTGCTGTGCAGCTCCTTGAAGAAGGTGTCTCCATTCTTTGAAGGCGGCAATAATGGCCAACAACTCTCTATTGCCCACATCGTAGTTCTTCTCAGCCGAAGACAACTGCTGGGAAAAGAAGGCACAGGGATGCAAGACATTCTTCTCACCTGTTCTCTGAGAGAGTATAGCTCCCACGGCACAGTCTGAAGCATCCACCTCTATTATGAAGGCAAGCTCTGGGTTGGGATGTACTAGGATAGGTGCAGTGGTAAATTTATCTTTTAGACGGGAAAATGCTTCCTGGGCTTGGGGAGTCCAGGAGAACTTAGACTCTTTCCGGGTAAGTTGGGTGATAGGTGACACTACCTCAGAGAAATTTCTAATGAAACGTCTATAGAAGTTGGCAAACCCGATGAAGCGCTGTACCTCCTTCACATTTCTAGACTTGGCCAATCATTGATGGCTTGGGTTTTACTTCCATCCATACTAATTCCTTGTGTAGACAGTACATACCCCAGAAATTGAATTTCGGTCTTATGGAATTCACACTTTTCAAGCTTGATGTAAAGATGATTTTGTCTTAGACGTTCCAAGACCATTCTCACATGTCCATGATGTTCCTCTGTGGAGTTAGAAAAAATTAAAATATCATCCAAATAAATTACCACGAATGTATCTAGGAGATCCCTGAAGATGTCATTCACCAAGTGTTGGAAAGTGGCTGGGGCGGTACTCAGACCAAAAGGCATAACCAGATATTCAAAGTGTCCATAGCGTGACCTGAATGCAGTCTTCCATTCATCCCCAGGTCTAATACGGACTAAGTTATAGGCCCCACGAAGATCTAGTTTAGAAAAAATTTTGGCATGTCGCACTCTCTCCAATAACTCAGGGATTAAAGGCAATGGATAACGGTTTCTAATAGTAACCTTATTAAGTTCCCTATAGTCTACGCATGGTCTCAGGGATCCATCTTTCTTCTTTACAAAGAATATGGGTGCCCCTGCAGGAGATGAAGAGGGGCGTATGAAGCCCTTGGCTAGATTTTCGTGTATGTACTCTTTTAAAGCCTTCAGCTCGGGCCCCGCCAGGGGGTAGATCTTACCAAAAGGTATCTCTGCTCCAGGCAATAATTCAATTGGACAATCATATGGACGGTGAGGAGGAAGCTGGTCAGCGTTCTTCTTGTCACATAAATCCACATAGTCCTGGTATACAGCTGGTAATTCAGGGATTGACATGGTTCCTTTAGGAACAGAGCAAGCTGAAATTTTTTGACTCATCTGTTTCTCTGGAAAGTGTAATTCCTTGGTCTCCCAGTTAATGGTAGGATTCTGAGCCTGCAGCCATGGTAGCCCTAGAATAATGGGAAAGTGAGGAGAAGAGATAAGCATAAAGGACAGTTTCTCTTGATGATCTTTACCCATAAGAACCTTTAAAGGCTCTGTTTCCTGATCCACTGGTCCAGAGGTCAGCAGGGAGCCATCCACAGTTTCCATCTGTACTGGAGCAGCCTTCTTCACTGAACGTATTCCCTGTTTTAGAGCAAAGGAGACATCCATAAAATTTCCACTTGCACCTGAGTCGATCATGGCAGAGCTAGACACCCAGGCTGAGTCAACCCAGAGTTTGATGGAAAGAAAACAGTGAGAATTGTTTTTCTTACAACTCAGCTGGGACACCGCTGAGGAAACTTGAAAGATGGCAGCATTTACACAGTCAACGTCCTCAGAGGTAACGGAGTTTAAGTCCGAGAAATCAAGATCTGTTGCTGCAGCTCTCTCTGGAGCCTGAGGCTCGGACCTGACAGATCCCCTCTCGCAACACTCACAATGAATGAGTGCTGCAGTAGTCTTGCGAGAACGGCTGGGACAGTTAATAATAAAGTGCCCTGACTTACCACAATAAAAACATAGATTCTCCTTAAAACGATGTTCCTTGCGTGCATCACTAACCCGTCGTAGTAAAGAGTCTACCTGCATGGGTTCAGGTTCAGGTTCCCGTGTAATCCTATTCAAAGGTTCCTTAGCTGGAGAGGAAGGTAGGAAAAGGTTAGTACGATTGCTTTCGAACCATCTCTCTTGCCTGCGTTCAGTTAAACGAGTATCAATACGGATGCAGTAGTTAATAAAGTCACCTAACGCAGTGGGAGGGTCGGCACGAGCAAGTTCATCCTTAATTAGTGGGGATAACCCCTTTCGAAAAATAGATTTTTTGGCGGAATTGTCCCAGGTGGTATCAAGGGCCCATCTCCTGAAATCCAAGGCATATTCAGCTACTGAGTGCTTACCTTGGCGCAAAGCTAACATGGCTGCTTCAGCTGTTGCACCTCGATTGGGGTCATCAAACACCTGCCCCATGGCTGAAATAAAATCATCAAGGTGATTCAAACAATCATCCTCAGTCTCAATCAGAGGGTTTGCCCATATCAAAGCCTTGTTGGTAAGCAACATAATTATAGTAAGCACCTTAGATCGTTCAGTAGGAAATTGTGAAGCATGTGCAGAAAAAAAAAGATTACATTGATTAACAAATCCCCTGAATTTTTCACGTTCACCACCAAAACGAAAAGGGGCAACTTGGGAATCCCAGAACTCGGGGCCACGGCAGGAGCCTGGACTTGCCCCTCCAGAACCTCAATCCTGGCTCGCAAATCCTGAGTAGTCTGTCCAACCACTTGCAAATTGTGATTATTTAGGTCCTGAAGATTTGTAAAACGGGTCTTTAAATTCTGCAAATCTGCAAGGATATTATCAGTCACTCCACAAAGTTCCTTTATGCGGGCCTCCATTTTCCAGATCTTTTAAGACAGGATACTGGAATGGTTGTGAGAAGTCACAACCACTATCATCACAGAAAGCTTTCAACCAGACATCTGATATCCAGAGTTTCAGCAGACAAAAAGAGAAGAGAAAAAAAAAAAAAAACAATAGTGTTTACCTGTGATAACACTGCAGAAAAAAAACTTAAGGGAATTGCTCACCTGGAATGGTTGTGAGAAGTCACAACCACTGTCATCACAGAAAGTACAACCGGACATCCGATATCCACAGTACAGCAGACAAGCCTTTCCAGACCCAGCAGACACTAACGTTTGGCTTCAGAATCTTGTAATGTATGTGATACAGTTCATATAGCGTCTTGTGCTTGGGTGCGATGAAAATACTTGAGACACAGGTTGATAAAGAAAGTCTTGTATTGCTTCATACAAATTGGCAAAAATAAACACACAGGTTGCAAACACAGAAGCAGGAGACACAGCAGGCCAGAGTAATCTAAGCTCAGCAATAACTCTCCACAACAGATTCAGATCTTCTTCTATGTTACCGCAAGTCCATGCAAACGTGAGGCTTTCAAGAGCAGAGTTCAGAGTCCACAAGTGCTTCAGAGTTTCTCAGTAGAAATGGCTGGAGTACAAGGTCCAAGGCTTCAGGAGTCAGAACACAGGTTCACTGCAGGCTAGATTCTGAAGCACTGATTGCTCAGCTGTGGCTGTTTAAGAAGCAAACGGAGAGAATCAGGCGGGAACATGCAAGCTGGAAAACTCCATTTTAACTGAGGGCAAGATAGCTGCAGCAAAACAGAAAGCAAAATGGCCGACGAACAAACTGAGTTTCAGAAACAGATACACAGAACCTTACACTCTCCATCCTGCCCAATCTGTTTCCATCCTGCCCCATATTCCTGCCCCACCAGTTTCCATCCTGCACCATGTCTCCAAACCTGCCCCGTGTTGTCTCCAATCCTGCCCCCTGTGTCTCCAATCCTGCCCCATATATTTTATCCTACCACCATGTCTCCAATCCTGCCCCATAACTTTCATCCTGCCCCCTGTGTTTCCAATCATCCCTCCTGTGTCTCCAATCATGCCCCCTGGTCCTTTTAAGGCAGGGCTGCAATGATGTTGAAATGTGTTTTGGGGGATAAAGTTCATTTTCTAGCCAAATATTGACTTTGCAAGTAATTGCTGTTAAGCTGATCACTCTTTATAACATTCTGGAGTATATGCAAATTGCCATTAGAAAAAGTGAAGCAGTAGACTTTGTAAAAATTAATATTTGTGTCATTCTCAAAACTTTTGGCCATGACTGTACAGTACAGACCAAAAGTTTGGACACACCTTCTCATTCAAAGATTTTTCTGTATTTTCATGACTATGAAAATTGTAGAATTACACTGAAGGCATCAAAACTATGACTTAACAAATGTGGAATTATACATTACACTTTACAAAAAAGTGTGAAACAACTGAAAATATGTCTTATATTCTAGGTTCTTCAAAGTAGCCACCTTTTGCTTTGATCACTGCTTTGCACGCAGAAAAGGTGAACAGATGGACTCTACATGCCTAGTTCCCACCGTAAAGCATGGAGGAGGTGGTGTGATAGTGTGGGGGCGCTTTGCTGGTGACACTGTTGGGGATTTATTCAAAATTGAAGCGGTGAGCGGTCCAGCTCACCCCAAACCATCTCGATTGGGTTCAGGTCTGGTGACTGTGGAGGCCAGGTCATCTGGCGTAGCAACCCAACACTCTCCTTCTTGGTCAAATAGCCCTTACACAGTCTGGAGGTGTGTTTGGGGTCATTGTCCTGTTGAAAAATAAATGATGGTCCAATTAAACGCAAACCGGATGGAATAGCATGCTGCTGCAAGATGCTGTAGTAGCCATTCTGGTTTACTATGCCTTCAATTTTGAATAAATCCCCAACAGTATCACCAGCAAAGCACCCCCATACATCACACCACCTCCTCCATGCTTCACGGTGGGAACCAGGCTTGTAGAATCCATCCGTTCACCTTTTCTGCGTGCAAAGCAGTAATCAAAGCAACAGGTGGCTAATTTGAAGAACCTAGAATATAAGACATATTTTCAGTTGATTCACACTTTTTTGTAAAGTGTAATGTATAATTCCACATGTGTTAATTCATAGTTTTGATGCATTCAGTGTGATTCTACAATTTTCAAAGCCATGAAAATACAGAAAAATATTTGAATGAGAAGGTGTGTCCAAACTTTTGGTCTGTACTGTATATATATATATATATATATAGTTCATACATTTCTACAAACCAGAATAGCCGCTAATTCAATTGCCGGCTACTGTAAAATCATTACAGAACCCGACATGAAATGACACATGGTTTACATACAGTAAACCATTTCTTTTCATGTAGTTTGATATATGGTTTTGATTAACAATTTCATGAGTGTATGTGTGCAAAATTTCATACATGTAGATGTTAATTAAATGTGTAAATTTGTTGAAAAAAAATGCGTGGGCTCCCGCCGTATTTTCTCCACCAGACAGGGAAAGCCAGTGACTGAAGACAGATATTAGTAGCCCTGAGAGGGACCATTGTTTTTGGGCCCCCCTGGCTACTAACATCTGCTCCCAGCCACCCCAGAAAAGGCACATCTATTATTAGATGCTCCTTTTCTGGCACTTAGCCCGTCTATTTCCATTATGCTGTAGCGATGGCTAATGGGTTAATAATGGGTTAATGCCACCTTGCTATTGGAAGGTGACAATAAGCCGGGTTAATAATGGAGAGTTGTCAATTAGACAACTCTCCATTATTAATCCGATTGTAGGAAATGGTTACAAAAGCACACACACATCAATTAAAAAATATTTTAATGAAATAAATACACATAGTTTTTGACCACATTTTATTGCACTGGTAATCCTTCCGAATGCCTTGTTCTCCTGTAATAAAAATAAAATAATAAAGCAACCATATCCTTACCTCTCTGCCATTCAGTCAGGTCCACCGCTGCAGAGCTCCCTCAAGAAGATGTCTTCATTCTTGTAGAGCTAATTTGATAGCCAACAGTTCCCGATCTCCAACGGAGTAGTTCCTTTCCGCGGGAGAAAAAAACCTTGGAGAAAAAAAACACAGGAGATCATCCGACTGGTAGGCGATTTCTGGGTGAGAACTGCTCCTGCACCTATGGAGGAAGCGTCTACCTCAAGACAAAATTGCTCATTAGAATTTGGACGATGGAGAACGGGTTCGGAAACTAAGGCTTTTTTGAGAGAAACAAAGGCGTCTTCTGCCTCGGAGGACCATTCTTTAGAGTTTACACCTATCCGGTTTAATGCTGTGATTGGACGCCACTCGGGTGGAAAAGTGTGGGATGAATTGCCGGTAGTAGTTGGTGAACCCCAGGAACCGTTGTATGGCTTTTAGCCCTGACGGACGAGGCCACTTGAGGACGGCAGACAACTTCTCCGGGTCCATCTTTAATTCTGTGGAAGATACAATGTACCTGAGGAAAGGCAAAGAGGATTGCTCAAAGAGGCATTTCTCATATTTGACATAAAGCCTGTTCTCTCTCAGTCTTTGTAAGACCAGGGGTACTTGTCTCCGGTGTGAGGCCAAGTCTGCAGAGAATATCAGAATGTCGTCCAGGTAGACAACGACACAAGTATAGAGCAGATCCCTGAAAATGTCATTAACAAATTCCTGAAAGACCGCCGGTGCATTGCTTAGGCCAAACGGCATTACTAGGTATTCGTAGTGGCCATCATGGGTGTTGAAGGCTGTTTTCCATTCGTCTCCTTCTCTGATTCGGATCAGATTGTAGGCCCCTCTGAGATTCAATTTGGTGAAGATCTTGGCCCCTAGGAGACAATCAAACAGCTCTGAAATAAGAGGCAATGGATAACTGTTTTTTACCGTGATCTGGTTTAGGCCACGGTAGTCGATACTGGGCCGCAGGGATCCATCCTTCTTCTTCACAAAGAAGAATCCTGCTCCTACTGGTGAAGATGACTTTCGGATAAATCCTCTTGCTAGGTTCTCTTGGATGTAGTCCGACATGGCCTGAGTCTCTGCTTGAGAAAGAGGATAAACTCTCATGCGAGGAGATGTTCCGGGGAGAAGATCTATCTGACAGTCATACGAACTGTGTGGAGGTAGTCTCTCAGCCTTTCTTTCCCAAAGACGTCAAGAAGGACCAGTAAGAGGAAGGCAACCCTGGCAGGGAAACTGGTTGAACTGGAGGTGAAACAGGTTGAATCCGGGTTAGGAATCGATTCATGCAGGTATCTCCCCAACGCAGAACCTCTCCAGTTCTCCAATTTAGGACCGGTTCATGCATCTGAAGCCATGGTAAACCTAAAAGCAAGGGATGAGACAAACCAGGGTACACATAAAAACGGATTCTTTCAACATGCGTTAGACCTACCCAGAGTTCCACATGCTCGATCTGAAACTGGATGGGCTTTGTCAGTGGTTTGCCATCTATGGCGGTCACCCGTAACAGATCAGGAAGACACTGGACTGGTAAGTAGAGTTGAGCGATACTTTCCGATATCAAGAAGTATCGGATCGGAATGGGTATCGCCGATACCCAAAAAGTATCGGCGATACCCGGTACCGATACTGGAAATCCAATGCAAGTCTATGGGACAAAAATATCGGAATTAAAAAAAACCCATTCTTCCCTTGTAGGTTAATTGTACATGAAGGAAAACAACAAAGAGTAATGTAGAATGTATTGGGGGAGGTGGAGGAGACATTAAAGGCATAGATGTTTAACCCAATCAAATGGAATAGCAGGAATACATTTTTTTTAAAGACGTTCGGATTGACAAAGAAATTGACTATGTTGTTAATCTTTTTTCTATTTTGGCACATATGTATGTTTCACAACGTCCATGCTCTTCACCTTTTTTACTTATGCCACACTTTCTCCTTCATGATCTTCAGCAGCATCATCTTTTTCATCAAATTATTCTTCATCTTCACCTTATTTATCTTCTTCTTAAACTTCTTGCTATTCATCTTTTTGTTAACATTACTCGTATTCTTCTTATTCAACTATTATTCTTCTTCATATTCAACTTCTTCATCTTCTTCCTATTCATCTTCTTCATCATATTCTTATTTGTGACAGACATTCCTGTAGTTGTAATCTGTAAAAGTTTGAAGATTTCATCCTTCCGTTCTTGCTGTCACAAAACATTTAAATTACAACATTATTTGTCCGCGTTCAGTTTAGCCTGCAGCAGCAGGCATTTTCCAGGGGCACCACGAGGAGGAACGGACTCACCCCCATACACTGCTTAGTCTTCTTCTGCTTATAATTTAGAGCATATATTTTGCTCTGAATTTTGGTTTTATACTTAATGTTCTTCTGCTTTTTGTTCTTCTGCTTATTGTTCTTCTGTCTCTTGTTCTGTATCTTGTAGTTTGTCTCAATCTTCTTTGTCCTGTTGGTGATCTTCTGGGTAATCTTTTATTTCTTCTTTGTGATGGTGTTCAGGCTCGTTGTCTTGATGGTCGTCGTCCTTGTGGTCGTCGTCTTTCTTCCGGGTGGTCTTCAGGGTCGTCGTCGTCTTCAGGGTCGTCGTCGTCGTCTTCAGGGTCCTCGTCTTCGGGCTCGTCGTCTTCTTCGGGGTCGTCGTCTTCTTCGGGGTGTTCTTCAGGGTCGTCGTCTTCAGTGTTGGAGATCCAGAGTGATTACCCAAAAAAACATTTCAAAAATCTTCAACTTGGAAATGTAGCTGAAGGTACAAGAAGGCTGAGTAACTTCCGACAACCAGCTGACGGTACTGGAACCCGGACGGGTATCAGATGGTACAAGAGACAATGGAAGTAACGAGGACCAGCTGACTGTGCTGGAACCCGGAGGGGCAGCAGAAGGAAAAGAGCCAATGGCACAACCGAGGACCAGCTGATGTTACTGGGACACGGTTACTAAGCAGGAGGTACCTGTGCTCCAAAGCACTACCAAGGACCAGCAGACGTTGCTGGAACTCGGATACCGAGATGGAGGCACCTAGGCCAAAGGCACTGCGGAGAACCAGCTGACGGTACTGGAATCCGGACGGGTAGCAGAAGGTACAAGAGCCAATGGAAGTAACGAGGACCAGCTGACTGTGCTGGAACCCGGAGGGGCAGCAGAAGGAAAAGAGCCAATGGCACAACCGAGGACCAGCTGACGTTACTGGGACACGGTTACTAAGCAGGAGGTACCTGTGCTCCAAAGCACTACCAAGGACCAGCAGACGTTGCTGGAACTTGGATACTGAGATGGAGGCACCTAGGCCAAATGCACTGCCGAGAACCAGCTGACGGTACTGGAACCCGGACGAGTAGCAGAAGGTACCCATGAAAATTTAAGTTGACAGGCCGCGAGCCGGCCGCAGTTACCGAATCCCACAGTCCTACAGTGGGTGGTTGTCCTATTGTCACAACAGAAACAGCCTTTATTTACATATCCCGCAGCACACATAGGAAGCACCTAAACTGCAGGCACCATAGAGTCGGCTAACCCGACCGCAACACGACAGGACAACTTATTGGAGGCTAAGTGACGTTGACACTGACAGGAAACAGCTGGCGTGCTGTAACCAGGCTGGTTTTTTTCTTGATATGGGTGACTTGGACCGTCCCCTGCGTGCCCTGATCATGGAACTGTTGGAATTCATTCTTACTCATAATTATTTTACATTTAAAGATAGGTCTTATTTACAGAAACGCGGCACTGCGATGGGGGCGGCGTGCGCGCCGTCCTATGCTAACCTCTTTCTCGGTCTTTGGGAGAGGGGTTTGTTTGGTGACGGCGCGCACGTGCCCTCATCCCATGTCGCGGGTTGGTACAGATATATTGATGATGTTCTATTCATTTGGCATGGTCCAGAGGTTGACCTCCATGAGTTCATCAGAATGCTTAATATCAATGAATTAAACATTAAATTAACCTATAAATACTCTCAGACCCAAATCGATTTTTTGGACATTAAGATTTCTGTTTCTGGAGAAGGCACGGTGTTGACGGACGTTTTCAGGAAGGAGACGTCTGTCAATGCATTGCTGCATGCCTCATCGGCACACACCTCAGCAACTATCCGTGCCATACCTACTGGTCAATTTCTGAGGATGAAACATATCTGTGCAACTGATGGACTTTTTGAGGATCAATCTAGGGATCTCTCCCAGCGTTTCCGTGATCGGGGCTACAGTAGACGTACCATAAAAAGGGGCTATTTACGGGCAAAACGAACACCGCGTAGTCAACTTTTGGGTGGTAGGAACAGAAACAGAGATTTGAATCCACCAATTAGATTCATATCCACCTTTAACAACAGTTGGCCACAGATTGGGCAGATTCTTACCAGACACTGGCCTGTACTCCGCTCGGATCCGATACTTAGGGAGTTATTGCCAGATCGACCACTCCTTATGGCTAGGAGATCGCCTAATTTGAGGGACATTTTGGTAAGGAGTCATTATGTGGGCTATACGCCTCCCATCTTCGATGCTGGTGTGCAGAGACTTGGCTGCTTTCCGTGTGGCTCATGCCTGGCCTGTAAAAACATATTTCGGGCCACCACCTTTGATGGGGGTGATGGTGGGAGCCACCGGATTGGTCAATATATCTCATGTAGTACCTGCTATGTCATATATCTAGCGACCTGCCCTTGTGGTCTTAGGTACGTTGGACTGACCTCACGCGAATTTCGCGTGAGGGTTAGGGAGCACATTCGGGACATTATGGCCGCCAAAGATGTGGCTGATACAGATACTCTTAAGACCATTCCTCGGCATTTTAGGCTGTTCCATAAATCCAATCCCACCAGCCTTAAATTTGTGGGTATTGATCGAGTACGGACTGGTATTAGGGGTGGTGATTTGAAAAGTACCCTGGCACAGCTGGAATGCCAATGGATTACCAAGTTGGACACAATGTCACCTAGGGGACTTAATGAGAAATTATCTTTTGCGTGTTTTCTATGAGGCACCCCTCTTTTCACTATATTTTAGTGTCTCTTCATGTTCCTTAGTTTTTAATTGTGTGCTGGTTTTAATTTATCTTCTTACGTTCACAGTTTATACCCCCCACATTTCGTGTGCTTGACATGAATACTTACCCAGGGTCGTGATTTGGACATGAAGATCCATTTTCTGGTTGTTGTGCGGAGATCTCATTGGACCATGCGGCGGACTTCTACTTGAGTTCTTCTGGCGGATGGGAAAACAAGAATATTTTTGTTTTTCTGTTTTTTTCAATTATGATATGTTTTTTTCCTTTTTTTCTTTTCTTGTTTTATTGATTTTTTCTTTTTTGTTATTTTTACAAACATACATTTAATATGTAATTGTTGATCTGCATTCTATGGGACTAAGTGCACTTTATGATGTCTTTTTATATTGCACTATGTGCTACACTCCTTTTTCTTTTCCCTTCTTTACATACATTGTTTCAGCCTTTATCTATTTCCAGTTAACTGTCCTATTGATAGGTATACATATATACACATACATAAAATACTTTTTTGGCCCACAGGTTTGATTACCATTGTACTCTATAGTCTTGCATTTCTTCCTGGTCAGACATATCACATATACAACACCACGTCAGTACTCTCTAACCTCGATTATGCCTCCCATTGATGTGCGCATGCGCGCGCGGCAGTGGCGGCGCGAGTCACAGAAGGTCTCCACCAAGATGGCGCTGGGGTCCTGACGTCACAGGAAACTTTTTCCTGGACCCGCAGTGTCATCTGGAGTGCCGGAAGTGGCTCGCTTGCCTCCCCTGCGACGGCGTTCGCATGCGCTAATTTGTCTAATTGGGTGATATCGCACACCTGGATTTACTTTTTCCATATAAATTAGCACACCACACCATATACCACACTGCCCCCGAGGAAGCTATAAGCGAAACGTGCGTCGGGGCACGTTACCGATGCCACACAATATGGGTAAGCATTACTATTTTCAATGCTGAAGCTTGTCCGACATTTACTAGGCTAACTTTTAGTTTACCATTTTGCCCTCTCCCTATATGGAGTGTTCCCACTGGGGATGGTTACTACGGGTAATATGGTTCTAGTTCGTCACCATTTTATCCCCTCTACTCAGAGACATTACATGTGTTTTTGAGGGTGCACGTTGTATTGGACACTTGCTATATATATATCGTGCTCTCCTCCATTGGTGACAGTCTGGCTGATCTTTTGCATTGTTGGCTTACTTATGTGCGTGCCGTCGGTACGTTCTTTGCTGCACCACAGTTACTCTTCTATCTATATATACGTTTATGTACACTTGTGAACGTTTTTATCCATGTTATTATGTGCATTTTTCAATAAAATTGTCTATTTTTATATTCTAACAATTAGTTTGGCTGGATGCTCCTTATTTTGTTATATTCTATGGGCAGGAGTGAGTACCCATGCCAATGACACTTCCGAGCAGCAACTGGCGTTGTTGGAGCCCAGGGTTGAGAGTAGAACAGGGTGGAGGCAGCAGGACTTTTTGCCGTTCACACAGCAGGGGAACAGCTGACATTACTGAACCCCAGTAACACAGGAGCAAGTGTTGACTGTACAAACAGCACTTCCGAGCAACAACTGGCGGTGTTGGAGCCCAGGGTTGAGAGGAGAACAGGGTGGAGGCAGCAGGACTTTTTGCCGTTCACACAGCAGGGGAACAGCTGACATTACTGAACCCCAGTAACACAGGAGCAAGTGTTGACTGTACAAACAGCACTTCCGAGCAACAACTGGCGGTGTTGGAGCCCAGGGTTGAGAGGAGAACAGGGTGGAGGCAGCAGGACTTTTTGCCGTTCACACAGCAGGGGAACAGCTGACATTACTGAATCCCAGTAACACAGGAGCAAGTGTTGACTGTACAAACAGCACTTCCGAGCAACAACTGGCGGTGTGGAGCCCAGGGTTGAGAGGAGAACAGGGTGGAGGCAGCAGGATTTTTTGCCGTTCATACAGCAGGGGAACAGCTGACATTACTGAACCCAGTAACACAGGAGCAAGTGTTGACTGTACAAACAGCACTTCCGAGCAACAACTGGCGGTGTTGGAGCCCAGGGTTGAGAGGAGAACAGGGTGGAGGCAGCAGGATTTTTTGCCGTTCATACAGCAGGGGAACAGCTGACATTACTGAACCCCAGTAACACAGGAGCAAGTGTTGACTGTACAAACAGCACTTCCGAGCAACAACTGGCGGTGTTGGAGCCCAGGGTTGAGAGGAGAACAGGGTGGAGGCAGCAGACTTTTGCCGTTACAAGCAATGGGAAAGGAATTATGATACCCAGTAACACAGGAGCAATGTTACATGTGCAAACAGCACTTCGAGACAACTGGCGGTTGAGCAGGTCAAGGAGGATGTGTAAAAATAATACATATTGCTTTTACATTGCATTAAAAATGTAGATACTCAAAAAGAAAAGATAACTTTATATCATAAGATGATGATTTTAAATAAACAAACGTAATTATAATTAAAAGAATGGAAAACATAATACACTACTTACATTGTATAACAGCAATGCAATTAAAAAATTTTGGTAATGATCTGATATACGGTTTTTTAATAGAGCATACAATACATTTCAAATCCATTATGATGGAATAATGTAACTATGTACACCTGTTTTTATAGACAATGAATGTAGACTTAAAATCAATCATGTTAATATCTGTGCATCAAAAAAAAATTATTTGGTGAATGTCACAACCGTTTTACAAATATATTAAATATCCTCATGTAAACATAATATGGGCCAATATAATTTAGAACAAATATACTTTAACCTCTCTCTGCCATCAGACGTACTATTCCGTCCATGTGACCCTGGACCTTATTCCCATGGACGGAATAGTACGTCATGGGCGATCAGCTGCGCTCCCGGGGGGAGCGCAGCTGATCGCCGCCGGGTGTCAGCTGATTATCACAGCTGACACCCGTGACTGTGTGTCAGGAGCGGTCACGGACCGCTCCCGGCACATTAACCCCTGGCACACCGCGATCAAACATGATCGCGGTGTACCCGGGGCACAGGGGAGGATCGCGCAGGCAGGGGGCTCCCTGCGCGCTCCCCTGAGACCCTCAGAGCAGCGCGATGTGTTGCGCTGTTCCGTGGGTCCGTCCTCCCTCAGGTCCCCGGATCCAAGATGGCGCCTGGGTCCTGCAGGGAGGCGGCTTCCTCAGTGCCTGCTGAGAGCAGGCGCTGGGGAAACCTGCAGCAGTGCCAGAGCGATCGCTGGTGTGACAGAGTGCTGTGCACACTGTCACACCAGCGATCTGCTAAAATACAGTGATGTCCCACCCTTGGACAAAGTATAAAAGTAAAAAAAATAAAAATAAAAAGTGGTAAAAAAAATCATAAAAAAAAAAAAAAATATTCCCCAATAAATTCATTCTTTCCTGTAAATAAAAAAACCAAAACAATAAAAGTACACATATTTGGTATCGCCGCGTCCGTAACGACCCCCCCTATAAAACTGTCCCACTAGTTAACCCCTTTAATGAACCCCTTAAAAAAAAAAAAAAAAGAAAACAAAGCAAAAAATCAATGCTTTATCATCATACCGCTGAACAAAAAGTGGAATAACACGCAATCAAAAAGACCGAGATAAATAACCATGGTACCGCTGAAAACGTCATCTTGTCCCGCAAAAAACGAGCCATCATACAGCATCATCAGCAAAAAAATAAAAAAAGTTATAGCTCGCAGAATAAAGCGATGCAAAAATAATGATTTTTTATATAAAATTGTTTTTATTCTATAAAAGCGCCAAAACATAAAAAAATGATATAAATGAGGTATTGCCGTAATCGTACTGACCCGAAGAATAAAACTGCTTTATCAATTTTACCACATGCGGAACGGTACAAACGCCTCCCCCAAAAGAAATTCATGAATTGCTGATTTTTGTTCATTCTAACCTCCCAAAAATCGAAATAAAAAGTGATCAAAAAATGTCACGTGCTCAAAAATGGTACCAATAAAAACGTCACCTCGTCCCGCAAAAAATAAGACCTCACATGACTCTGTGGGCCAAAATATGCAAAAATTATAGCTCTCAAAATGTGGTGATGCAAAAAACTATTTTTTGCAATAAAAAGCGTCTTTTAGCGTGACAGCTGCCAATCACAAAAACCCGCTATAAATAGTAAATCAAACCCCCCTTTATCACCCCCTTAGTTAGGGAAAAATAATAAAATTAAAAAAATGTATTTATTTCCATTTTCCCGTTAGGGTTAGGGTTGCGGCTAAAGTTAGGGTTAGGGTTGGCGCTAACGTTAGGATTAGGATTAGGGTTGGGATTACGGTTAGGGGTGTGTTAGGGTTAGGTTTGTGGTTAGGGTTGGGACTAGGGTTAGGGGTGTGTTGGGGTTAGGGTTGGAGTTAGAATTGGGGGTTTCCGCTGTTTAGGCACATCAGGGGCTCTCCAAATGTGACATGGCGTCTGATCTCAATTCCAGCCAATTCTGCATTGAAAAAGTCAAACGGTGCTCCTTCACTTCTGAGCTCTGCCATGCGCCCAAACAGTAGTTTACTCCCGCATATGGGGTATCAGCGTACTCTGGACCACAAGAGTTATTGTGCAATTTGTCCTATTTCTACTGTTACCCTTGGGAAAATAAAAAACTGGGGGCGACAAAATCATTTTTGTAAAAAAAAAAATGATTTTTTTGTTTTTACGGCTGTATGTTATAAAACTTCTGTGAAGCACTTGGAGCTTCATAGCGCTCACCACACTTCTAGATAAGTTCCTTGTGGGGTCTATTTTCCAAAATGGTGTCACTTGTGGGGGGTTTCCACTGTTTAGGCGCATCAGGGGCTCTCCAAATGCGACATGACGCCCCCAGACCATTCCATCAAAGTCTGCAATCCAAAACGTCACTACTTCCCTTCCGAGCCCCGACGTGCGCCCATACAGTAGTTTACTCCCACATATTGGGTATCAGCATACTCAGGACAAATTGGACAACAACTTTTGGGGTCCAATTTCTCCTGTTACCCTTGTGAAAATAAAATATTGGGGCGAAAAAATCATTTTTGTAAAAAAAAAAAGGATTTTTTATTTTTACGGCTGTACGTTATAAACTTCTGTGAAGCACTTCGGGGTTCAAAGTGCTCACCACACATCTAGATAAGTTCCTTGTGGGGTCTATTTTCCAAAATGGGGTCACTTGTGGGGGGTTTCCACTGTTTAGATTCATCAGGGGCTCTCCAAATGCGACATGACTCCCCCAGACCATTCCATCGAAGTCTGCAATCCAAAACGTCACTACTTCCCTTCCGAGCCCCGACATGCGCCCATACAGTAGTTTACTCCCACATATTGGGTATCAGCATACTCAGGACAAATTGGACAACAACTTTTGGGGTCCAATTTCTCCTGTTACCCTTGTGAAAATAAAATATTGGGGCGAAAAAATCATTTTTGTAAAAAAAAAAGGATTTTTTATTTTTACGGCTGTACGTTATAAACTTCTGTGAAGCGCTTTGGGGTTCAAAGTGCTTACCACACATCTAGATAAGTTCCTTGAGGGGTCTAGTTTCCAAAATGGTGTCATTTGTGGGGGTTTCCACTGTTTAGGCATATCAGGAGCTCTCCAAACACGACATGGCATCCAGCCAATTCTGCGTTGAAAAAGTCAAACGGCGCTCCTTCCCTTCCAAACTCTGCCATGCACCCAAACAGTGGTTTACTCCCACATATGGGGTATCAGCGCACTCAGGACAAATTGCACAATAACTTTTGGAGTCTTGTTACCCTTGGGAAAATAAAAATTGGGGTGAAAAAATCAATTTTGTGGAAAAAATATGATTTTTTAATTTTACGGCTCTACTTTATAAACTTGTGTGAAGCACTTGGGGGTTCAAATTGCTCACCAAAGATCTAGATAAGTTCCTTAGGGGGTCTAGTTTCCCAAATGGGGCACTTGTGGGGGGTTTCCACTGTTTAGGCACAGCAGGGGCTCTCCAAATGCAACATGGCGTCCAATCTCAATTCCAGCCAATTTTGGTTGGAAAAAGTCAAATGGTGGTCCTTCCATTCCGAGCTCTGCCATGCGCCCAAACAGTGGTTCCCCCCCACATATGGGGTATCAGCGTACTCAGGACAAATTGGACAACAAATTTTGTGGTCGAATTTCTCCTGTTACCCTTGGGAAAATAAAAAATTAGTGACTAAGAGATAATTTTTGTGGGAAAAAAATAGGATTTTTTATTTTCATGCTCGGGCATTATAAACTTGTGTGAAGCACTTGGGGTTCAAAGTGCTCACCAAAGATCTAGATAAGTTCCTTAGGGGGTCTAGCTTCCAAAATGGGGTCACTTGTTGGGGGTTTCCACTGTTTAGGCTCATCTGGGGCACTACAAATGGAACATGACCCCCATCAATGTTTGCATTCCAAAACGTTACTGCTTCCTTTCCAAGCCCTGCCGTGCGCCCAAACAGTTTCCCCCCCCCACATATGGGGTATCAGCGTACTCAGGACAAATTGGAAAACAACTTTTGGGGTCCAATTTCCTTGGGAAAAATCAAAAATTTGGGACTAAAAAATCATTTTTGTGGAAAATTGTTTTTTTTTTTTTTCACACCCAGGAATTATAAACTTTTGTGAAACACTTTGGGTTCAAAGTGCTCACAACAGATCTAGATAAGTTCCTTAGGGGTCTAGTTTCCAAAATGGTGTCACTTGTGGGGGGTTTCCACTGTTTAGGCATATCAGGGGCTCTCCAAACGCGACATGGCGTCTAATCTCAATTCCAGCCAATTTTAGTTTGAAAAAGTCAAACGGCGCTCCTTCCCTTACGAGCTCTGCCGTGTGCCCAAACAGTGGTTTTCCCCCACATATGAGGTATTGGCGTACTCAGGAGAAATTGCACAACAACTTTATCTGCCCATTTTCTCCTTTTACTCTTGTGAAAATAAAAAAACGTTTGTAAAAGATCATTTTTGTGGCTAAAAAGTTAAATATTAATTTTTTCCTTCCACATTGCTTCAGCTCCTGTGAAGTACCTGAAGGGTTATTAAACTTCTTGAATGTGGTTTTGAGTACCTTGAGGGGTGCAGTTTTTAGAATGGTGTCACTTTTGGGTATTTTCTGCCATATAGACCCCTCAAAGTGACTTCAAATGTGAGGTGGTCTCTAGTGTTGAGCATTCCGATACCGCAAGTATCGGGTATCGGCCGATATTCGCGTTATCGGAATTCCGATACTAAATTCCGATACTTTTTCAATATCGTATACCGGAATCGGAAGTTCCCATAATTCTTTGAGAGACAATGTGATTTTAGTCAGCCAATGAGGAATCCTAAGAAGTGTGGGCACATCCTGTACTGCTGCGGTCATGTTAACTAATGGCATGGCTGTGATTGGATGCTGAAATGATGTCAGAATGCACTATAAAAGGCGCCGCCGCCATTTTAGCGTCACTGTGCTGTGAACTCAGTTAGGGAAAGAACGCTGCTCTGCTGACTCTGAGGGACAGTTAGAGATTGCGATTTAGTGTACTGTGCTTTAGGCAGGCTAGTTTACCACCGGCTGTGTAAAGCTTCCTTTTGCCTGCAGTGTTGTTTTAACAGCTCTGCAAGGTGTGTGTGAGTGCAGGTGACGCTGCAGTTTGCTCTGCATGCAACGCTGTCTGTAGGCATCTGCACGTGTCACTCACAGACTCTTTTTTTTTTTTCTTCAGTGTATAAAAGGCGCCGCCGCCATTTTAGCGTCACTGTGCTGTGAATTCAGTAAGGGACAGAACGCTGCTGTGCTGACTCTGAGGGACAGTTAGAGATTGCGATTTAGTGTACTGTGCTGTAGGCAGGCTAGCACCAACCGCTGTGTAAAGCTTCCTTTTGCCTGCAGTGTTGTTTTAACAGCTCTGCAAGGTGTGTGTGAGTGCAGGTGACGCTGCAGTTTGCTCTGTATGCAACGCTGTCTGTAGGCATCTGCACGTGTCACTCAGACTCTTTTTTTTTTCTTCAGTGTAATTCTTGCTGCTCCATGTAATTGAAATAATAGTGTGACGCGCTTCCATCCGTATACAATACCTTGGTTGCAAACACTATAGAAGTCCACAATGGAGCCTTTCACAGCAAGTGAACAGTTGTGTTTCAGTGTTCACTGCAGTCTGTAATTTTTTTTTTTTTTTGAGTGCAGATCACGCTCCAGTTACTTCAACTAATGCTGCGTGTACTCTGCTGAGTGTCTGTCACTGGCTCATCCTTGTAATTTTTCAAAAATTGCTGCTGCTTTATTCTATTTTAAATTTACAAAAATATATTAGTGTGACGCTCTTCCATCAAAATACAATACATTGCTTGCAAACTTAATAGAAGTCCACAAAAAGGCCTTTCACAGCAAGTGAACAGTTGTGTTTCAGTGTTCACTGTAGTCTGAGGTTTCATTTTTTTGTAGGAGTGTAGATCCCGCTCCACTTCAACCACCGCAGCGTGTACTCTGCTGAGTGTCTGTCACTGGCTCATCCTTGTAATTTTTCAAAAATTGCTGCTGCTTTATTCTATTTTAAATTTACAAAAATATATTAGTGTGACGCTCTTCCATCAAAATACAATACATTGCTTGCAAACTTAATAGAAGTCCACAAAAAGGCCTTTCACAGCAAGTGAACAGTTGTGTTTCAGTGTTCACTGTAGTCTGAGGTTTCATTTTTTTTGTAGGAGTGTAGATCCCGCTCCACTTCAACCACCGCAGCGTGTACTCTGCTGAGTGTCTGTCACTGGCTCATCCTTGTAATTATTCAAAAATTGCTGCTGCTTTATTCTATTTTAAATTTACAAAAATATATTAGTGTGACGCTCTTCCATCAAAATACAATACATTGCTTGCAAACTTAATAGAAGTCCACAAAAAGGCCTTTCACAGCAAGTGAACAGTTGTGTTTCAGTGTTCACTGTAGTCTGAGGTTTCATTTTTTTGTAGGAGTGTAGATCCCGCTCCACTTCAACCACCGCAGCGTGTACTCTGCTGAGTGTCTGTCACTGGCTCATCCTTGTAATTTTTCAAAAATTGCTGCTGCTTTATTCTATTTTAAATTTACAAAAATATATTAGTGTGACGCTCTTCCATCAAAATACAATACATTGCTTGCAAACTTAATAGAAGTCCACAAAAAGGCCTTTCACAGCAAGTGAACAGTTGTGTTTCAGTGTTCACTGTAGTCTGAGGTTTCATTTTTTTGTAGGAGTGTAGATCCCGCTCCACTTCAACCACTGCAGCGTGTACTCTGCTGAGTGTCTGTCACTGGCTCATCCTTGTAATTATTCAAAAATTGCTGCTGCTTTATTCTATTTTAAATTTACAAAAATATATTAGTGTGACGCTCTTCCATCAAAATACAATACATTGCTTGCAAACTTAATAGAAGTCCACAAAAAGGCCTTTCACAGCAAGTGAACAGTTGTGTTTCAGTGTTCACTGTAGTCTGAGGTTTCATTTTTTTGTAGGAGTGTAGATCCCGCTCCACTTCAACCACCGCAGCGTGTACTCTGCTGAGTGTCTGTCACTGGCTCATCCTTGTAATTTTTCAAAAATTGCTGCTGCTTTATTCTATTTTAAATTTACAAAAATATATTAGTGTGACGCTCTTCCATCAAAATACAATACATTGCTTGCAAACTTAATAGAAGTCCACAAAAAGGCCTTTCACAGCAAGTGAACAGTTGTGTTTCAGTGTTCACTGTAGTCTGAGGTTTCATTTTTTTGTAGGAGTGTAGATCCCGCTCCACTTCAACCACTGCAGCGTGTACTCTGCTGAGTGTCTGTCACTGGCTCATCCTTGTAATTATTCAAAAATTGCTGCTGCTTTATTCTATTTTAAATTTACAAAAATATATTAGTGTGACGCTCTTCCATCAAAATACAATACATTGCTTGCAAACTTAATAGAAGTCCACAAAAAGGCCTTTCACAGCAAGTGAACAGTTGTGTTTCAGTGTTCACTGTAGTCTGAGGTTTCATTTTTTTGTAGGAGTGTAGATCCCGCTCCACTTCAACCACCGCAGCGTGTACTCTGCTGAGTGTCTGTCACTGGCTCATCCTTGTAATTTTTCAAAAATTGCTGCTGCTTTATTCTATTTTAAATTTACAAAAATATATTAGTGTGACGCTCTTCCATCAAAATACAATACATTGCTTGCAAACTTAATAGAAGTCCACAAAAAGGCCTTTCACAGCAAGTGAACAGTTGTGTTTCAGTGTTCACTGTAGTCTGAGGTTTCATTTTTTTGTAGGAGTGTAGATCCCGCTCCACTTCAACCACCGCAGCGTGTACTCTGCTGAGTGTCTGTCACTGGCTCATCCTTGTAATTATTCAAAAATTGCTGCTGCTTTATTCTATTTTAAATTTACAAAAATATATTAGTGTGACGCTCTTCCATCAAAATACAATACATTGCTTGCAAACTTAATAGAAGTCCACAAAAAGGCCTTTCACAGCAAGTGAACAGTTGTGTTTCAGTGTTCACTGTAGTCTGAGGTTTCATTTTTTTGTAGGAGTGTAGATCCCGCTCCACTTCAACCACCGCAGCGTGTACTCTGCTGAGTGTCTGTCACTGGCTCATCCTTGTAATTATTCAAAAATTGCTGCTGCTTTATTCTATTTTAAATTTACAAAAATATATTAGTGTGACGCTCTTCCATCAAAATACAATACATTGCTTGCAAACTTAATAGAAGTCCACAAAAAGGCCTTTCACAGCAAGTGAACAGTTGTGTTTCAGTGTTCACTGTAGTCTGAGGTTTCATTTTTTTGTAGGAGTGTAGATCCCGCTCCACTTCAACCACCGCAGCGTGTACTCTGCTGAGTGTCTGTCACTGGCTCATCCTTGTAATTTTTCAAAAATTGCTGCTGCTTTATTCTATTTTAAATTTACAAAAATATATTAGTGTGACGCTCTTCCAGAGGACAGCGTTTGTTGGCCATTTGTGAGTCTGCAGCACATGGTTGATTTCATGCTGCACTGCCTGAGAAACGACCGCTGCATCGGCCACATTCTCACCACGTCAGATTATTGGGTGTACACCCTCCTAGACCCTCGCTACTGGGACAACTTACAAAGCCTCATCACACCGTTGAACCGGGACCGTAAAATGTTGGAGGACCAAGACACACTGTTGAAATCCATAATGTTCTCCATTCCAGCCGAGAGCGCTGCTGCTGCTACTGCTTTACAAAGCAGCTCTGTGCGTCGAGGCATTGTAGACACCTCTGCAACAAGAGAGAGCACAAGCAGCGCCTCTGCACAGGGCAAGAGCTGTATGTTACAAATGTGGCGAAGTTTTGTGACAGCGCCACCAAGGTGTACACCATAGTGATGGGAAATCTAGTTAATTTTGGTGATTAGTTCACCATGAACTAGTTCACTGAAAAGATTAGTTCAAAAGATTAGTTCATTTAGTTCAGTTTTTCTCCACCCTATCCTGTGAGGAGCTGATAGGAAATGCATCATGTGACCTCTGAACTAAATGAACTAGATGAACTGCTGAACAAAATGTTCTATTGAGAATGACTCAGGACAGCCTAGTTCAATCTGATGCCTCTGACTGAGCCCAGCAGTGCCACATAATGATTGTGTATGAGGGGGCTGAGAAGCAGTTCAGCATCCACCATTTTAAGAACAGAACAGGGGTCAGTGTTAAAGATTTTAGCAAGACTGATCTTCTAGGCTAGAGGCATGAACTACACACAGAAACACTCTCTCATACACACATATGAGCTGTGTCTGTGTACTGTGTGTGCAGTTTCATTTTTTATTGATAATATTATTATTACTGTTATATTTGTATTTGATGTGTGGTATGCTTTGGAGGTGCTGGCTTGCCCTGCTGCCAGTGTATTATCTGAGCGCGTCTTTAGTGCTGCAGGTGGTGTACTAACAGACCGTCGCATGCGACTATCCTCAGACAATGTAGACCGGCTTATTTTTCTGAAAATGAACAAGGCATGGATCTCACCTGAATTTGCCTGTCCGTTTTCAGATTAAATAAGTGTTTGCCAACGTTTTCCAAGTCTCCTGTTATGTTCATCTTTCTACCACCTGAACTCTACTCCCTGGGCTACAACACTGCCAGTCACAGGGGAATGATCATTTACAAAACAAAATGTTATCCCCAACAAATAGTAGCGCAACGACTCCAGTGCCCACTTTATCGCCAGGCACTCTCTCTCTACAATGCTGTCTCTGTTTTTTGATGGAGTAAGTTTTCGACTCAGGAAACTAATGGGATGCTCCTCCCCGTTAAGCTCCAGTCCTGAGACAACACGGCACCCAGACCTACCTCTGACGCATCAGTCTGGACAATGAATTCTCTTTTGAACTCGGGTGTGCTCAAAACTGGTGACCCACACAGTGCCCCTTTTATTGCCCCTGTTGATGACCCCTTGCTGATTTATTAACCGGCTCCACCAGATCCATGGGTATTCTCTCAAACTGGACCTCTAAAATTTTTAATGGCACCAAGGGACTTACTAAATGAGGCTGAGGACTGTGTATCTGGCGCATGCGACAAGAGTTACAATACCGTTTAACTTCTTGATAGACCCCCAGCCAGTAAAACCGTTGTATAATTCTGTGTAGGGTTTTCTTTTGGCACAAATGTCACCCTAGTACATGCGCATGCGCTAAGTCCATTACCAACCTCCGATATGACTGCGGTAGCAGCAATTGCTAAAAAATTTCAACATGTATTTTATAAACCTGATACAGCAAATCTTGGTTCAGCTCTAATTGTTTAAATACTGTAGCTGCCCCGGGGTGTTGGGGTTCCCCATTGACAACCAGTAAATTTTCACGGGCTAGACTCAACGTAGGGGCCGCGTAGTTGCGCCTTAACAAATTTGTCACCTGTCACATTTAAGTATTACAATTCAGGTCCCGGTGTCAAATCTTCCATCTCCCCAACTAACACTTCGATAGGAGAGGGGTTTTCCTACTCCACCGAAGGCAAAGGTAATACTGCCCACTGCACACATGTGTTATGCATAGTGAGACTGATAGTAGCCAACAAAGTAGCTAACAAAGGCCACTTGTGATCGCCCTATCAGCGTAGGAACAATGCTACTCAAAAGATCTTCCATGATCCTGGACAAAATCTTGATATAATGGTCAATGAGTGAGAATGTACGATAGGATCCAGGCAGATGTGAAGGTTTGTTTGGTTTTAGTAGCAACTTCATGTGTGACATGTTTGAATGGCTGGGCAACCCTCCTGTCTCCAATATATGATTGAAGGTGCGTACCAATGTGGACGGGATATCCTCACTCAATAATTTTAATAATTTGGCTGTAAACCCGTCAGATCCTGGAGCTTTCCCGTATTTAAAGTAACTTATCGCCGCTGTCACTTCCGTCACCTCAATTTGTTTTTTTAAAAGGAGAAGCTGATAGTTTGTGATGGATGGTAACCGTATTCCATCTACAAAGGTGTTACCCTCCTCACTATCCGTATGTTCCACCTTATATAAGTCTGAGTAGTATTCTTGTAGAATGGTGTTTATGGTTCGAGGGTCTGTGTTCATGATCCCATGTTTATTCGTTAATGCTGTAATATGTTGATGACGAATGTGATTTCCTTTCGCTAGTCGTGCTAATAGTCTCCCTCATTTGCTACCATAACGATATACATCGGCTCTATAATTGTTATTACTGCTTCTCTCTCGTCGATATACCCATACGTGTAAGTCAACCTTAGCCTGCTTACATCTATTTTTAACCTGTGTTGATGAACTTGTCTTGTTTGCCGTGTACCTATCGCGTAATATCCTGCTAGCCTGCGAGTAGTTTGTCGCCATCTTCTTTTTTAGCGTTGTCTGATAACCTATTAGTTTCCCGCGCATTACTCCCTTCCCTGCTGCCCATAAAAGTTCCGGCCTATCCCTAGTATCTCCATTATCCCTTACTTATTAAAAACACCATTGCTTCACATGATGTCGAAACTTCTCATCCATTAACAAATAGGTCGGGAAGCGCCAAGTTTGGTTTGGCCCCATCTGCACCATATCTGGCAGGGTCACTGATACGGGCGCGTGGTCATATATAGCTACGCTGTGCACATCTGCCTCTTCCACTCCCCTTAATAGCTCCTGTGCTAGCAATATATAATCTATTCTGGACCAAGAGTCATGTGGCGCCGAATAGAATGAATATTCACTGCCATCTGGGTTCAGGTGTGTCCAAATGTCTACAAAGTTACTCGTGTCTAGCAAGGGTTATTATAAACGTGTGTCATGTGATCGCACATTCATTCACATCGACCTACAGTTCTTCACTGGTTCGATTCACCATATTTAAGTCACCACCGTGGGTGGTTTTAATGCTCTCCTATCGGCCTGATATGCTTGGATACCTGGGATAAATTCAGGAACGTCTCCAAACTCCCTACTCACATGTCAGCGCAGGAACCGTAAGAGGGAACGTGCTTGTTTTGTTGCGCATAGGTGGAGTTTTATACAGTAAATGATTACTGCTGTCTTATTTTTGCGTCCCAAGGGCAGAATAAGTCTGCGTAACGTTACATTTTACAGACACTCATATAATAGACACACGCTACCCTAACCGTGACACAAGGAAGGTATTGTTGTGGGATAAAGCCGCCATTTTAGCGTCACTGTGCTGTTAATTCAGTTTGGGACAGAACGCTGCTCTGCTGACTCTGAGGGACAGTTAGAGATTGCGATTTTGTGTACTGTGCTTTAGGCAGGCTACTTTACCAACCGCTGTGTACATCTTCCTTTTGCCTTGCAGTGTTTTTTTCACAGCTCTGCAAGGTGTGTGTGTGAGTGCAGGTGACGCGCTGCAGTTTGCTCGGCATACAACGCTGTATGTAGGCATCTGCACATGTCACTCTCACACTCTTTTTTTTTTTTTTCTTTAGTGTAATTCTTGCTGCTCCATTCAATTGAAATTATAGTGTGACGTGCTTCCATCCGTATCCAATACATTGGTTGAAAACACTGTAGAAGGACACAAAAAGCCCTTTCACAGCTAAGAGTTGTGTTCACTGTAGTCTGAGATTTTAATTTATTCAATTTTGATCACGCTCAAGTTACTTCTTCAAGCAATGCTGCTTGTACTCTGCTGAGCGTGTCTTACTGCCTCATCCTTGTCATTTTTCTCGAATTGGTGTACATGTACATCAAAGTAGTCTTCATTTTGATCGAAATCCAAGCAGGTACACGGACACTCTATGGCTGCTTTTGTACGGTGGACTGGCTCCAACATTCAATAAGACTTAAGATGCAATCGGGCACCTTGTCAAGGCCCAATCCTCTTCTCCCTCTGATATAATAATAATAATCTTTATTTATATAGCGCCAACATATTCCGCAGCGCTTTACACTATAAAAGTTTCAAAACACAAGTCATAGGTAACAACGTTAACAATACAATAATTAAAGCAAAATAAGCCGACCCTGCTCGTGAGAGCTTACAATCTACAATGAGGTGGGGGAGATACAAAGTACAGGTGTGTATATATAATGGTGCATTTCCAATGATGGTCCAGCCATCTTGAGGGAGTGAGGCATGGATGGAGGTAGTGAATGGGCTCCACATACACACTTAAACATAGAACGACTTTGGTTATTGAATGTGATAGGCCACTCTGAACAAATGTGTTTTGAGGGAGCGCCTGAAACCAGGCAAATTGTGGATAGTCCTAATTTCTTGTGGTAGAGCATTCCAGAGGATTTGCGCAGCGCGGGAGAAGTCTTGGAGTCGGGAGTGGGAGGTACGGATTACTGCAGAGGTTAGTCGAAAGTCATTTGCAGAGCGCAGCAGTCGGTTAGGCCGATAGATAGAAATGAGGGAGGAGATGTAGGGGGGTGCTGCACTGTGGAGAGCTTTGTGGGTGAGAACCAGTACTTTGAATTGGATCCTATAATGAATGGGCAGCCAGTGTAAGGACTGGCGAAGAGCGGACGCGTCCGAGTACCGATTAGCCAGATGGATGACCCTGGCTGCTGCATTAAGGATGGACTGGAGAGGGGATAGTCGAGTAATGGGGAGGCCAAGTAATAGAGCATTGCAGTAGTCCAGGCGGGAGTGGATCAATGCTACAGTGAGGGTTTTTGTTGTTTCCATGGTGAGAAAAGGGCGATTCTAGAGATGTTCTTTAGGTGTAGACGGCAAATATCTAACAAACAGGTCATGCTGGAGAGACTTACACTACTGCCACTCAGGGTCTTCAGCTCCTTTGTGAGAAACTAATGTTTGGCCAGCCAGTATATCAAATAAAGTTCATGAGAAATAGGAACTGTGGTTGGCTTCACTTTTGGTACTGGGTGCTAATACCAAACCATGGTGTGCCATTCAATGGATATTCCTGGCTGGTTGGAGACAAGCTCATTCCCACAGAAAAGTACCAGAAAGCTAAGGAGATGGTGGCCTCTCTCAACATGAAGGAGTTTGCTCGTTGTCTAGGAGACCGACCACCCTGCTGTGTACCTTGTCAACGTTGTGTTGAAGCTTGCAAGGATTAAGAGGTTACAGTGGTAAGTCTGGTTTTTACTAAAGATCCAGCTGTGTATAATAGTTTTTATGTTTAAAAAAATTTTTATCTTAGGAATGTTAAATAAATTTTTCTTTTTTTTTTTTAAATACAATGTATCTTATGAATGTTAAATATTTAATTTTTTTTTGATAAAATAAAATGTATCTTATGAATGTTAAATAACCATTTTTTTTTTATTTTTTTTTCAGGTATTTGATCTACCGTAGCTAGTTGCTGATCGTTGACTCTACACCCCTCTCCCCAGAATGTTACTCGGGTTATGGGGAGAAAATCACCGCTATTCCAGACTGATTTCATGTTAATGTGTCTGGCTCTTACACAGCACACAGCACTTGATGTTAGTTTATCTTTTTCCTAAATTATTTGTTACACTGCCCTTCTCACATTTAATTTGCACTTTTTTTTTAAGCACAAGTTTTTTTACACTTCCTTGTTCTGTAAGTAGGCTTAATGGTTAAATGTTTTATACTAGATGTAAATATGTAACATGTAAATTTTATATTAAGATTTTGAAAATTATTAGGTACACACCATCAGGCTCTTTCGTCCCCTCTCCCTTAGAGTAGCGGTAATATATCGGACCCCAGGCTCGCCCACACAGTTCCTTGACCACTTCTCTGCCTGGCTGCCGCACTTTCATGTCCTCAGAAGTACCAACCCTTATCCTTGGAGACTTCAACATCCCCATTAACAGCCCTACTTCCACACTCAAAACACATTTGTTCAGAGCGGCCTATCACATTCACTAATCAAAGTCATTCTACGTGTAACTGTGTGTGTGTGTAGCCCATTCACTATCTCCATCCATCCCTCACTCCCTGAAAATGGCTGGACCATCATTGTAAATAAACCATTGTATATAAACAACTGTACTTTGTAGCTCCCCCTCCTCATTGTAGATTGTAAGGTCTCACGAGCAGGGGCGGCTTATATTGCTTTAATTATTGTATTGTTAACGTTGTCACTTATGACTTGTGTTATGAAACTGTTAAACTGTACAGCGCTGCGGAATCTGTTGGCGCTATATAAATAAAGATTATTATTATAGAGGCCCACTCAGTAGTGGTGAAGTGAACGGCGCAAATTGCGAGTTGATTGCAACTGATGCAGCTGATACTCCATTACTGCTGGCTGCTGCTCACACAACCGCTCCAACATATGTAACGTGGAATTCCACCTGGTGGGTACGTCACATATGATGCGATGTTCAGGAAGGCAAAATCTGCGTTGCACAGCTGCAATGCGCGATCTGGCCATGGTGGAACGTCGCAAGTTAGCGCACTGTAGGCGGGACCTTGTGCAGCAGTGCATCAAGATCCGGATAGTCCCTCAAAAAACTCTGGACGACCAAGTTTAGCACATGTGCCAGACATGGTATGTGAGTGACGTTGCCTAGGCACAGACCTGCCACCAGATTTCGGCCATTGTCACACACTACCAAGCCTGGCTGGAGATTCGCTGGCAAAATACACATGTCGCTCTCTTGCTTTATGGCATTCCAGAGCTCCAGCGCTGTGTGGCTTTGATTCCCCATGGAAATTAATTTCAGGACGGCCTGTTGACGTTTGGCCACGTCTGTGCTCATATCGGTCAACAGGCTCGCTGTCTGGGTGTTATGTTTGACACCAATCTCTCCTTC
The DNA here is from genome assembly GCA_033576555.1 of Oophaga sylvatica. Taxonomy (NCBI): domain Eukaryota; kingdom Metazoa; phylum Chordata; class Amphibia; order Anura; family Dendrobatidae; genus Oophaga; species Oophaga sylvatica. The sequence goes on along the minus strand of JARQOD010001501.1, from coordinate 15,945 downwards.
ACCTCCCATATACAATCTGTTGCCCGCTATTGCCACCTACACCTAAAGAACATCTCTCCCGAATCCAAGACTTCTCCCGCGCTGCGCCAATACTGTGGAATGCTGTACCCCAAGAAATTTGAACTATCCACAATTTGCATGTTTTGGGGCGCTCACTCTAAACACATTTCTTCATAGCGGCCTATCACATTCACTAATCAAAGTCATTCTATGTGTAAGTGTGTGTGTGTAGCCCATTCACTATCTCCATCCATCCCTCACTCCCTCAAAATGGCTGGGCCATCATTCTAAATACACCATTGTATATAAACACCTGTACTTTGTATCTCCCCCACATATTTGTAAATTGTAAGCTCTCACGAGCATGTGCGGATTATATTGCTTTCATTATTGTATTGGTAACGTTGTTAGTTATGACTTGTGTTCTGAAACTGTTAAACTGTAAAGCGCTGCGTAATCTGTTGGCGCTATATAACTAAAGATTCTTATTAAGCGTTCACGGGTCCATGTGGAGGTAGACCGTGACGGCTCCTGCAACGATGTTTCTGAGGAAATGGAGAAGGAGGAGTCAATGTGTACAGACTTGATTCCCGCAATCCTTGTAGTTGCCTGAACACGTACAGCGCCACTCGCAAGATCTGTACCCGGCTCCACAACATTGACCCAATGGGCAGTAAGGGAAAGGTATCGTCCCTGGCCATGGATACTGGTCCACGCAGCGGTGGTCAGGTGGACATTGCTACTGACGGAGTTTAGTAGCGCATGTTTAATTTTAACCTCAACAACATGCTTTTACAGACCAGGGACGGCTTGCCTGCTGAAATAAAATCAGCTTGGCACATTGTATTGTGGGACTGCCAATGCCATTAAGTTCCGTAAACTGTCAGTCTCCACCAGCCTGAATGACAGCATTTCAAGGGACAGGAGTTTTGCAATGCCAGCATTCAGAGCCTGTGCTCGTGGATGGTTTGCCGAGATTGGGCCTACACCCGATACGCCACAACCTGACACCCACAGATAAACAAGCCATAAAATCTCTGAAAGATAACCCCAACATTATTATTAAACCAGCAGATAAGGGGGGTGCTATCGTTATTATGAATAAGACCCAATCTATTGCCGAAATTCATAGACAACTGTCAGTTAACCTAACCTACAGACAACTCAATTGTGACCCTACATTTTACATCTGTCAAAAAATTGATCGTATCCTGACAAAACATCTTTAATTGATCACCATAGACTGTAAGACTATGACATTCCTTAATATTCAATACCCCATCACCCCTGTTTTCTACACACTCCCAAAAATCAACAAAAAACTACATTATCCACCCGCATACCCTAGAGGGATAATTCTCCGTGTTCTACAGTATCACCCAAATGTTTAACATGTTGCCTAATTCCTATGTATATATATTCTTCACCCTATGTATTTATTGTATATATTGTATATATTATACATTGTCATTGACTGTAAATTTTTCTATCTCTTCCAGCGACTATTTGATAAAGGCCACTGCGTTGCCCAAAACGTCAGTCAGTAGTCTCATAGCTATTTTCTTTTTTCACATCAAGTGTGCAATAAAAATTTCAAATTTAACCATGACATATGCAGTTAAACTTGTGCAGTGATTCTCTATAGACTGTACATCTTCAGTGTGTCTTTGTAACTCAACTACGTGTTTTCTCCGCACATGTTTACACATATTTGTGGTATTGAGGTTACTGACACTTTACCTCTTTTTACTTTTTGATTACACAGCTTGCATTTGACATAGCAAATATCATCTGCAAGTGTGTGAAAAAAGGACCACGCAGTGCAAGTCCTGGGAGCGTCCGTTTAGACTTTTGTAAGAGAAATCCGAACAGGTGCCAAAATGGAGGCTACAGGCAACAGAGTATGCAGCCTAACTCTCCCTCCTGTTTGTACCGTTGGGGCAATCGTTTCCTCAGAGCTGCTACCACCACCTTCCTGTTCCTCACGCCATGTTGGGTCTTGGACCTCATCATCTCCACTAACCTCTTCCAACACCTGCTGCTGTTGGGTGGTCTGGCCACCACCATGCTCAACAGAAACTGGCACCTGAGTCTCATCATCATCAGATGCGTTCTGCGGTGTGCTGACCATCGGCACTGTCTCACCCGCCTCTTCAGATTCAGAGAGACACAGCTGTTGCGCATCACTGCATACTCCCTCTTCTTCACATTCCAGAATGCTGCTTGGCTGTGCCCCTGTTTGCAAACCAACAGATTCTGAGAACAGAAGCAGAGACTCAGCTGGCTCCTGTACAGAACTCTCTGACTGACTGGGCAATTTGGCAGGCGGTGAAGAGACAGATGGTTGATCAACAGTGCTGTGTTCCTGAGAGGAGGTGGAAACAATTGAAGTCGATGCATTGGACCCTGGGCTCCAACACCGCCAGTTGTTGCCTGTAAGTGCTGTTAGCACAGTCAACACTTGCTCCTGTGTTACTGGGGTTGAGTAACGGCAGCTGTTCCCCTGCTGTGTGTACGACAAAAAGTCATGCTGCCTCCACCCTGTCCTCCTCTCATCCCTGGGCTCCAACACCGCCAGTTGTTGCTCGGAAGTAATTGGCACGGGTACTGACTCATGCCCACCCTGGTTACAGCACCACAGCTGTTTCCTGGCAGTGTCAACGTAAATTAGCCTCAAATAAGTTGTCCTGTCATGTTGCATTCCGGTTATCCGACTCTATGGTGCCTGCAGTTTAGGTGATTCCTATGTGTGCTGTGGGATATGTAAATAAAGGCTCTTTCCGTTGTGAAAATAGGACAAGCACCCACTGTAGGACTGTGTGATTTGGTAACTGCAGACGGCTTGCGGCCTGTCAACTTACATTTTCATGGGTGCCTTATGGTACCCGTCCGAGTTCCAGTACCGTCAGCTGGTTCTCCACAGTGCCTTTGGCCTAGGTGCCTCCATCTCGGTATCCGAGTTCCAGCAACGTCTGCTGGTCCTTGGTAGTGCTTTGGAGCACAGGTACCTCCTGCTTAGTAACCGTGTCCCAGTAACGTCAGCTGGTCCTCGGTTGTGCCATTGGCTCTTTTCCTTCTGCTGCCCCTCCGTGTTCCAGCACAGTAGCTGGTATTGTACTTTGGCATTGGCTCTTGTACCTTCTGGTACCCGTCCGGGTTCTAGTACCGTCAACTGGTTCTCCGCAGTGCCTTTGGCCTAGGTGCCTCCATCTCGGTATCCGAGTTCCAGCAACGTCTGCTGGTCCTTGGTAGTGCTTTGGAGCACAGGTACCTCCTGCTTAGTAACCGTGTCCCAGTAACGTCAGCTGGTCCTCGGTTGTGCCATTGGCTCTTTTCCTTCTGCTGCCCCTCCGGGTTCCAGCACAGTCAGCTGGTCCTCGTTACTTGCATTGGCTCTTGTACCTTCTGCTACCCGTCCGGGTTCAGTACCGTCAACTGGTTCTCCGCAGTGCCTTTGGCCTAGGTGCCTCCATCTCGGTATCCGAGTTCCAGCAACGTCTGCTGGTCCTTGGTAGTGCTTTGGAGCACAGGTACCTCCTGCTTAGTAACCGTGACCCAGTAACATCAGCTGGTACAAGGTTGTGCTACAAATACAAGATACAGAACAAGAGACACAAGAACAATAAGCAGAAGATCTAAAGGCAGAAGAACATGAAGTATAAGACAAAAATGAAGAGCAAAATATATGCTCTAAATTATAAGCAGAAGAAGACTAAGCAGTGTATGGGGGTGAGTCCGTTCCTCCTCGTGGTGCCCCTGGTAAATGCCTGATGCTGCAGGCTAAACTGAACACGGACAAATACTGTTGTAATTTAAATCTTTTGTGGCAGCAAGAACGGAACGATGAAAAAATCATACTTTTACAGATTACAAGTACAGGAATCTATGTCACAAATAAGAATATGATGAAGAAGATGAAGGACTATAATATGAAGAAGAATAATAGTTTAAAAAGAACAATATGAGTAATGTTAACAAAAACATGAAAAGCAAGAAGTTTAAGAAGAAGATTAAGAAGGTGAAGATGAAGAATAATTTGATGACAAAGATGATGTGCTGCTGAAGATTATGAAGGAGAAAGTGTGTGCAAAAGTTAAAAAGGTGAAGAGCATGGAAGTTGTGAAACATACATATTTGCCAAAATAGAAAAAAGGTTAACAACATTGTCAATTTCTTCGTCAATCCGAACGTATTTCCTAAAAAAAAAAAATTAATGCTATTCCATTGGATTGGGTTAAACATCTATGCCTTTAATGTCTCCTCAACCTCCCCCAATACATTCTACGTTACTCTTTGTTGTTTTCCTTCATGTACAATTAACCTACAAGGCTAGAATGGGGTTTTTTTAATTTCGATATTTTGTTCCCATAGACTTACATTGGACTTCCGGTATCGGTATCGGGTATCGCCGATATTTTTTGGGTATCGGCGATACCATTCCGATTCCGATACTTTTGGATATCGGAAAGTATCGCTCAACTCTAGTGGTCTCTAAAAAAATGGCTTTGTACATTTTGTTGTAAAAATGAGAAATCACTGGTCAACTTTTAACCCTTATAATTTCCTAACAAAAAAAAATTTTGGTTCCAAAATTGTGCTGATGTAAAGTAGACATGTGGGAAATGTTATTTATTAACTATTTTGTGTGACATATCTCTCTGTTTTAAGGGAAAAAAAATTCAAAGTTTGAAAATTGCAAAATTTTCAAAATTTTCGCCATATTTGCGTTTTTTTCAAAAATAAACGCAAGGTATATCGAAGAAATTTTACCACTAACGTGAAGTACAATATGTCACGAGAAAACAATCTCAGAATCGCGAAGATCCGTTGAAGCGTTCCAGAGTTATAACCTCATAAAGAGACAGTGGTCAGAATTGTAAAAATTGGCCCGGTCATTAACGTGCAAACCACCCTTGGGGGTGAAGGGGTTAAAAAGTGCATAGTACATAGTGAAAATTGCTATTTATGCCTGACTGTGGACTTGCAAGCATGACAACGGATAGATAAGGTATTGTGAGACAGTGAGTGAATATGTGATGAATGGGGTGTACATTTCACCTAGGTATAAGGAAATGTGTGGCTTTGTAAACCTAGTGGTAGAGAAAGGTCACTACACCTCACATTCAGCACACACTTGCAGCACAAGCCTGAAACTACTCAGGTCTTAATTAGGAGACCAGAAGTAGGTGTCTGCAAACACAATCTGAGAGCTCATTCAGTCTGGACAAGGGGTCCAGGCACAGAAGGTGTCTCCAAGAGTGTGGGAGCTAGTTTAGCCTGGACACAGGGAGGTGTCCTGGCACAAGAAACAGTCTCCAAGAGTGTTAGAGCTGTCTTCAGCCTGGACACAGAGAGGTGTTCTGGCACAAGGAAGCAGTCTCTATGAGAATCCATGCGGATAAGCCAAGAGTGTTAGAGCTGTCTTCAGCCTGGACACAGAGAGGTGTCCTGGCACAAGGAAGCAGTCTCTGTGAGAATACATGCGGATAAGCTACTGAAGAGGAGGAGAGCCGTCTCAGTCTGGGTGCAGGAAGGACCCCGGACACAGGAGTGTCTCTGTGAACCTCCAGCATAATGACTACTGAATAGGAGTGGATCTCTCTCAAGTCTGGTCATGGAAGGTGCCTTCAGACACAGGAGGAATATCTGTGAAGCTCCATACTGGTAACATATGTGATATGTGTTGTTTTGGGCACAGACTGGTAGAGTCTGGGTCCCGGATAGAGAGGGCCATCTATCTAAGTGTAATTAGAGGCTAGACAAGCCCAGGTTTTCTGTTTATGCTTTGTTTTAATCTGTGTGCTGTGGACTTTAATAAAACTGGTTGGGCCAGTTTTCACCAAACTGCTGTCTGAATGAACTGTTTCCGTGCCATTCTGTCTACCCAGACAGCGATCCTAGAGCTAAAACCCCCGGAAAGGCTACAATTGGCGGAGAATGCTGGGGCAGCGCAGGGCCTGATACAGTTAGTGCTGGCGTGTGTATGCAGCACAGTGGCGAGAGACAGCATTAAAGGTGAAGTCTATTGAAATAGCAACAGAGGGAAAAAAAAAAAAAAAAGTGTGTGTCAGCAGAAACGTCTGTTTGGAGCAGTCTTGGAGAGACAGTGGCCCTGATAGGGTCTGCAGAGAGAAAATGTATGCACAGCAAAGCTGAACTTGTTGTGAAAATGACTGTGGAATGTGCAGCAGCAAAAGAAAAGTTTGTGGAGCAGTCTTAAAGAGACAGTAGCCTTAATAGACTTTGCAAAGGAAAAAAAAAAAAGAAAAAAAGTGTTTGCACAGCAAGGCTGAATTTTTCTGTGAAAAAAAAAAAAAAAAGCTGTGTAGTGTGTATGTCTTGAGTGAAGACTACAGTTGTGAAGACAGAGAAGTCTGACAGCATGGATGACAGCATGGAGGCGCTGTTTGAACAAATGGCGCAAGTTAATGTGCAACATAAGACTGCTGTGATTGAGACAGATGAGTCCGGCAGTATGGAGGAGCTCATTGAGTACCTGGTGCAGGCCCAGCGAAGCATCAGGAGCATGAGCAGCAGCGCCTGCAGCACCAGCAGCGCATGCAGCAGGCCCAGCAGCAATTCCTGCAGCAGCAGGAGAATAACCGGTTATTTGTTGAGCAGATGACAGCACCAAAAAAGGATTTCGGTGCCGCGTCCCGAAGTAATGTTGTGAAGGCACCGGCGTTGTCCGCTATAAAGAAGGCGGTAAGACGGTCCTTGAGAAAAATGACACCTCGTGATGATGTGGAGGTATATCTTACTAGGTTTGAGAGACTGGCAGAGAAGGAGAATCTGCCACTATCTGAATGGGCCATGGCGGTCGTACCCTATCTGATTGGGGAACCCCAAAAAGTCTGGGCTGACCTGAGCAAGCAGGACAGCGAAGACTATGCCAAGTTGAAAGCGGCGATTCTTACCCGGCTGGGTGTTACGGTGACAGCCCGTGCCAGGGGAGTTCATGACTGGAGATACAGTTGGGAGTCTGCAGTCAGCAGGCCTGATTATGGAGTTGAAAAGGTGATAGTGAACCGCTACACCCAAGCACGTCCTCCTGAGGTACAGCCGTCTGAGAGGTCGTCACTTCGGAGTTCCCGGACGCTGAACTCTCGCGGTAAGAGCGTTCCAGCTGTTGGGGACATGGGGTATGCTGATAAGCGGGTTCAGGCCCGAGGGGACATGTGGGTGGGAGAGTGTGATGGACAGTGTTGGAGCTGGCGTGAAATTGCAGCCAACTGTCCAATAGAGGGGGAGCCTATGTGTTGTGATGTTGGCAGATCCCTCTCTCCCTGCGCAGAGCCTGTGTGTGTGTCCACCTCAGCCGAAGAGACTGGACCACAGGGGTCCCCGGTGGTTGTAAATGACTGCCCAGCACAGGCCCTCTTGGACTCAGAGAGTCCAGTGACTTCCGTATGTGACAGCCTGATTGATAGGGACTTCATCCCTGATAAGCACCTGAGTATGGTGTGCATCCATGGAGACACCAAAGTCTACCCAGAGACTGCCGTGGACTTGGTCCCCAAACTCGGGGAGGTTTCATGTGAAGTGGGGGTAGTGAAGACCCTGGTGCAACCCGTTATATTGGGTAATGACTTTCCCCGGTCTAAGGATCTCTGGGGGAAAAATGTTTCTGATGGACAGTGTGATGAAGCTCCTATTGAGGGTGCGCAGTCCCGAGGGGCGGAACACAATGCTAGTGGGCCGTTAAACTTATGTGATAATGATGATGACCATGATAATGATGATGATGATGATGATCATGATAATGATGATGACCATGATGATGCTGATGCTGATAATGATAATGATGATGATCATGATAGTGATGATAATACTGATCATAGTCATGATAATGATGTTGATAATAATGATGACTGTGATAGTGATGAAATTCCTTTGCAGGTGATGTTGGGAGACGAGGATGGTGGTTCCCGGGAACCGAGTGTCCCTTACTTACCTGTGTCCTGTGACGGTTTTGAGAGTGAGCAGTGGCGAGAACCCTCTCTTAAAACGGCCCACGAAAATATAAATGTTCTAAATGAGGTTTCCCAGGAGCCTGGCTCTGAGGAGAGGTTTCCTCATGCTGCCGTGGACAATAGCCTATTGTATAGGGACACTGAAGTCCAGGGAGAGGTCGTGAGTCAGCTCCTAGTACCTGAACTATATAGAAGTATAGTGCTGGGGTTGTCACATAGTCACATACTTGAGGGACCAGATGGTGCAGTTAATGTTGTGGATGACATGTTAACTAAGGTTCCAGATCAGGATGTGAATGAAAATGAATTGTATAGCCCTGACGGTGAGCGGGATGTGAATGAAAATGAATTGTATAACCCTGACAGTGAGCAGGATATGAATGAAAATGAATTGTATAACCCTGACAGTGAGCAGGATGTGAATGAAAATGAAGTGTATAGCCCTGACAGTGAGCCAGATGTGGCTGAGAAAAAGGGGTCAGATAGTGATAGTGAATTATCTGATGACCATAAAGCAACCAGTGCAAATGAGGAAGGCATGGTAGCAGAGGAGGTTGAGATTCCTGAGAAGAAAGCTGATGCTGACCTTACAGCCAGACAGAAGATGGCATCTGAAGATGTTTTACAGTTGGCCGGTTCCCTGGCGAAGACTAAGGTGAAAGGAGGAGAGCTGAGCTTTAAAGGCAGGACTCTGAAACTGAACACAGCACAAGTGGATGCTGTTGAAGATGAGAAGTTGTCAGTGTGTGGTGTGGATCTGCATCATGCCAAGGACTCTGAAGGTGATGCTGCAGAGGTGGAAAAAGCCATGGAAGTGGTGGTCACCAAGCCAGATGCCTCATCAGAAGCTGAGGTTTCAAGTGAAGCTGTGAGGAGCAAGACTGAAGATATGGGGACTGACTCTGTCCAGGAATCTGTTTCTGCCGAAGACAGCGGCGTGGACGGGTTACGGTCCGGATCAGTAGCTGGCATTGGTGAGCTCAAGCGCACTTTCAGGGAGGCTACATCGGAGCCACGTCCCAACAAATGGGAAAAGCGATGTGTCACTCCGTTGCCACTGCAGACACACGGGAGCCCAGATGGGATGCAGAACGTGGCTGAAGAGGTAGAGTCTAGGACTGACGGTGAGGCTTCTGGGCATGTCTTGCCAGAAGAGCCTGAAAGTGGGGAACTGGAGAAAAGTGAAAAACCCCCTATACCTTCTGTGATAGTTGGTGACACATGGTCAGTGCACCAGGGACAGGAGGTACATGAGTTTCTGAGGAAGAGTCAGCAGAAGTGTTCTGATGTGTCTGGTCGTACTACTTTGGCCAGGCACTATATTGAATCTGAGCCCGGCCCTAAGGTCAAGATGAAACCGTGTAGGATACCCGAGGCCCGCAGAGAGTATAGGCCTGGGAGGTTTCAGGGTAGTGCGGATGCTTCAGATGAAGAGAAAACTGATGTTGGCTATGACAGTGGTGAGGATGAAGCTGATGAGGGCCATGACTGGTCCAGAGTTCACTGTCTCTGTTGGATTGTTGACCAGCCCTCCGGTCTGGATGACCAGCCCTCCGGTCTGGAGAAGAGGGAGGGGATATGTGAGACAGTGAGTGAATATGTGATGAATGGGTGTACATTTCACCTAGGTATAAGGGAAATGTGTGGCTTTGTAAACCTAGTGGTAGAGAAAGGTCACTACACCTCACATTCAGCACACACTTGCAGCACAAGCCTGAAACTACTCAGGTCTTAATTAGGAGACCAGAAGTAGGTGTCTGCAAACACAATCTGAGAGCTCATTCAGTCTGGACAAGGGGTCCAGGCACAGAAGGTGTCTCCAAGAGTGTGGGAGCTAGTTTAGCCTGGACACAGGGAGGTGTCCTGGCACAAGAAACAGTCTCCAAGAGTGTTAGAGCTGTCTTCAGCCTGGACACAGAGAGGTGTTCTGGTACAAGGAAGCAGTCTCTATGAGAATCCATGCGGATAAGCCAAGAGTGTTAGAGCTGTCTTCAGCCTGGACACAGAGAGGTGTCCTGGCACAAGGAAGCAGTCTCTGTGAGAATACATGCGGATAAGCTACTGAAGAGGAGGAGAGCCGTCTCAGTCTGGGTGCAGGAAGGACCCCGGACACAGGAGTGTCTCTGTGAACCTCCAGCATAATGACTACTGAATAGGAGTGGATCTCTCTCAAGTCTGGTCATGGAAGGTGCCTTCAGACACAGGAGGAGTATCTGTGAAGCTCCATACTGGTAACATATGTGATATGTGTTGTTTTGGGCACAGACTGGTAGAGTCTGGGTCCCGGATAGAGAGGGCCATCTATCTAAGTGTAATTAGAGGCTAGACAAGCCCAGGTTTTCTGTTTATGCTTTGTTTTAATCTGTGTGCTGTGGACTTTAATAAAACTGGTTGCGGCCAGTTTTCACCAAACTGCTGTCTGAATGAACTGTTTCCGTGCCATTCTGTCTACCCAGACAGCGATCCTAGAGCTAAAACCCCCGGAAAGGCTACAGTATATATAGATGAGACTGCATAGCCACAGATGGTGAATGGCGATCTAATACTGTACCTCAATAAAGTGTGCGGCACTACTCCAGATCTTTTTTCATATAGCTTTATAAACAGGGTACGTGCATGTATGCTTGCGCCTTTGTTTGGACGCACAGACTGTCTTTGTGCTGTCAGGCGTTGGGTAGTGGAGCGTCTGTGCGTCTTATGACGCAGACTAACATTCACGTTGCGCATCGTTCATCATCGCTAGCGTACCGACAACACAAAGCCGTTGTCATGACAGCTTTGCTCAGTAAACATGCACCTATGATGAAACATACACGCATGTGCCCTATTAGAGAACAAGCTGCAAGAAAAACGCGTGTGAGGTGTGCCGCAGCCTTTTTTTAAGGTACAGTATTAGATCGGCATTGTACACGTGTCGCTATTCAGTCTGATAACTAGATCTCATTCACCTTTTCTATCACTTGTCGTTGTTTCAGCACCACTTGCAGGTATATATTTTGCTATTGTCACTATGCACAATTTTCTTTTTCGAGGTAATGCATGATTTGTGGCCCTGATTATCAGGATTACATGATGGACCTATATGATATGAGGTGTATAAATTGTTAATTAAATATGTATATTTTTGAATGACACAAAGATAAGTTATGATGATGAGGATTAGTCCTACATCCATTGTTTGCACTATATTAGAGGTGTACATCACGTTCCTTACGCAACAATGGATTATTAAATTTACTTGTATGCCTTCATTTAAAACCCGAGAACACTGAAGGCTAACCTTCGCACTGCAGCTGTTGTCAAAGTTCAACCCACATTATGCACTTCCAACCTTGCAGCATTTGAGTCATGATGTGAGTTGGATTTTTCAAAGTACTGGAGTGACAAGGTTCGCCATCAGTACCCTATAGCATAAGTAGGCTTTTGTGTTTGCATTTGTGTTCGACATGTGCATATCTGCAATAATATGTTCAAATTTGTTAGTTACAGATTTGTGCCAAAGACTAATCATTTTATGGTTTTAAAGGTGCTGTTTCACTCGTTTACAGCATAGAAATAATGGTTTAGCCTCATATGTATGTTTAGCACTAGCCACTTTGACTTGTCATGTTGTTTTCAGCATGTGTAGGTAGCAGTTATTATTGCCGGACACACAGCAGGGGAACAGCAGGCGTTACTGAACCCCACAAACACATCAGCGATTGTTTTGATCTGTGCATCCAACACTTCCGAGCAGCAACTGGCGGTGTTGAAGCCCAGGGTTAAGGAGGGTGTAGGCAGAGGCCTAGTATGATCTGGTGGAACGTTGATTTGGGTAGCATGAATTTTTGCCAGACACACAGCAGGGGAACAGCAGGCGTTACTGAACCCCACAAACACATCAGCGATTGTTTTGATCTGTGCATCCAACACTTCCGAGCAGCAACTGGCGGTGTTGAAGCCCAGGGTCAAGGAGGGTGTAGGCAGAGGCCTAGTATGATCTGGTGTAACGTTGATTTTGAGGTAGCATGAATTTTTGCCAGACACACAGCAGGGGAACAGCAGGCGTTACTGAACCCCACAAATACATCAGCGATTGTTTTGATCTGTGCATCCAACACTTCCGAGCAGCAACTGGCGGCGTTGAAGCCCAGGATCAAGGAGGGTATTGAAATAAAATATAGAGTTGTTGCCTTGTTACGTGGCACTTGGAAATGTATGTACTCAAAACAAGAAAAACTTAAGCTTTACTAGGACAATAAAATGATGAATTTCAATTCCAAAAATAAAAATAAACACCCTTAAAATATAAACGCATATAAGCACATGCCAACAAGAAATGGAACACCACACCACCAACAATTTATTTTAAAAAATATAGGGGTTGAAATGAATGAATGCAAGTCCATTTTTGTTTTTATTAATGATGCGTAAGGAACGGTATGTAAAACCATAATATAGTGCAGACAATGGATTTAGTAATAGAAAGCATCATCATTAAAATTTATAAGTGACAGTCACACAGATTGAAATACTTTCATTTATGAAAATTGGTACTTCGGACAGCATATAATACATGTCCAGCATGGACTCATTGATTTAATGACGCATTAATGTAATATGAAAAAAATAATTTTATAAAAATACAGCATGCATTGTCCAAATTAAAGTGTGTGCCTGCAAGTGGAGGTGAAACAAAGGCAACGGATAGCTAAGGTATCTACTATGTCTGTATCAGACAGTGCATAGCCTCTGATGGCGAATGGCGATGTCATACTGTACGTCAATAAAGGCTGCGGTAGCACTCATGCACTTTTTACTTTTACACTGTTGAAGAGGGGAAAAGCATGTATGTTTGCGCAAGGCTTTATCAGCCAACACTACCTTCCTACTGTCACGCGTAGGGTAGGGTAGCGTCTGGCTATTATATGACTCTCTCTAGCAGTCAGGTTACGCAGCGTTATTCTGCCGTAGGGCCACAACAAAGATGACATCAGTAATGATTTACTGTCTAAACATCCACCTAGCAACGAAACAAGCACGTTCCCTCTTCAACAAGCTACAAGACAAACAAGCATGATGGGTGACGCTGTCTTTATTGAGGTACAGTATTAGATCGAGATTGTCCATGAGTAACTATGCACTGTGATACCTATATACCATTATCAATTTATATCTGTTGTGGTTGTTTCAACAGCACTTGCAGGTATAACTACCTATTGGCAGTATGCATGATGCACTTTCTAGATGTAAAAAATTATTATTGCGCCTTATTATCAGGTCTAGATGAAGGCCATTTCATAAATGGTGTGTGAAGTTACAGTTGTCCTCAGTCTTAGTATTTTGATATGTCTGTCAGATATAGAACTCATGATGATGATGATGATGATGCTTATGATTCGTACAGCCATTGACTGCATTATCTTACCGGTCGAGATACCGTTCCTTAAGCAGCATTAATGGATAATGATGAAATGTACTTTTATGCATTCATTTCAAAAAGTAAACCCTATGTATTATTTTTGGTTACCATTTGTACTCGCCATGTGCATATATGCACTGTGATGGCAAATTAATATTTGTACATTTTTCAGATTCAAATTAATCATTTTATGGCTGGAAAACTTTAATTTTTCCTGTTTTGAGCATAACAATCAGGGTGACGGCTCTTCCCTATGTGGAGCAACTTAGACATGTGTTGTTCTGTGCATGTGTAGGGAACAGGAGACTTCTTGCTGGACACACAGCAGGGTAACAGCTGGCGTTACTGAACCCCACTAACACTATAGCTTGTGTATTGGTCTGTGGACACGGCACTTCTGAGCAGCAACTGTCAGTGTTGTAGCCCAGGGAGTAGAGTTCAGGTGGTAGAAAGATGAACATAACAGGAGACATGGATAACGTTGCCAACCAGTTATTTAATCTGAAACCGGACAGGCAAATTCAGGCGAGATCCATGCCTTGTTCATTTTCAGAAAAGTAACCCGGTCTACATTATCGGAGGATAGTCGCATGCGACGGTCTGTTAGTACACCACCTGCAGCACTAAAGACGCGCTCTGATAATACACTGGCAGCAGGGCAAGCCAGCACCTCCAATGCATACTGGCTAAGCCTCGGCCATGTATCCAGCTTAGAGACCCAAAACTTGAATGGGGAAGAGCCATCTGGGAGTACAGTGAGAGGGCAAGACATGTAGTCTGTCACCATCTTACGAAAACGTCGCCTCCTGCTGACTGGAGCCGTCTGCGATGGTGTAGACATTTGTGGCGCTGACACAAAACTTCGCCACATTTGAAACATACTGGTCTTGCCCTGTGCAGAGGCGCTGCTTCTGCTCCCTCTTGTTGCAGAGCTGTCTCCACTGCCTCGACGCACAGAGCTGCTTTGTAAAGCAGTAGCAGCAGCAGTGCTCTCGGCTGGAATGGAGAACATGATGGATTGTGATGCGCACGTACCAGGGCTTTGGGGTACTCGGCACCGAGCCCGTTGATGTCTATGGGGGATGTCACGGGTAGCACAGCTCGGTCCGTGCCCTGGGCGCTCACCGTAATGTGGGATATTTACAGGGGATGATGGAGTGTTCATATAGTTTGTCGTGACGCCACTTGTAGTATCTGGTCAGGGGAAACCAGCGCTGCTATGCACATACTCTGGAAGGGATGGTGTTGGGCAGCTAGATGGTAGGTCTTCTACAAGTAAGACAGTGTCCTTCCAGGGCAGATAGAAATATGAGGATGCAGGACAGATAGGAATCCCTCCCTCTGAGACAATAAGGGAGACACACACAAAAGTCAGTTTGGTACCTTTACTGTAGGAATGGCAGGTACTCCCCGGAGCACGGCAGGGCGAAGGATGCACATCCGGATTCCTCCACTGGTAGGTGTATGGCCTCCTGTCCTCTGTCGTTATATAATAAAGTCCTGACCTGCTTGTAGCTAGGTCTAACTTGGTCTCCGTTCTGTACCTGGCTGACTTAGTGGTGGACCTTCTATCTGGCAGAACAGGGTCTTTTATGGCTGATCAGGCCGACTCCGTTCTCCTGATCCTGCTACGTGTCAACTCTGTGGTACTCCTGGGACTTGTAGTCCTCCAGGAACTCCGGTGTTCTCCTAATAGGTCGTGGAGATCCTTATAGGCTCGGGACCCGGCGTCCGGTATTCGTTGCTGAGGGGAGCTATTAATGCTCCTTGATCCCTCCACTTCCACTTGCCTTCGGCCTACCTGGGTCCTATTAAGATCACACACGCCGGCAGTTGGTAATCGGCCTCTTCGCCGCTCTCTAAGCGTCGGCACGCTTCCTCATGAGCTACACTTCAGATTCAGCTCTGACTAGGCTAAAGTGATTCCCTCTTCACTCGTACTAGCCTCCACTTAAGCTCAAGTTGAACTGACTGAACAGCTCTGCAATAGCTCTCTGAGCTAAACTCCTCTCCTCTGGTGTCCTGAGGAGATCTGAAGTCTAATCTGTTCTGAGGCTGTCTCTATCTCATCTGCGATCTCCTTCTGAGTGATCTCAGGTAAACTGAGATGTGTGTGTATATAGTGACCTCTAGTGGGATCTTCCTTTAGTGCATCCTTCTGGAAGATATGGATACAGTCACAGCTGGGCTCCACATTCCCCCTTAGTAGAACTCAGCACTCCGGGGCTGAAATACAAAAACAGGTAACAGAACATTAACATATCAAAACAATTCTTCCTTTACAGGAGGTAAGGCACTCTTGAACTGTTGCATAAACGGTAACTGAACAATTATGTACAATGAGGGATTAAGGAATTGAGCAACCATAAAAGTCCCAGTCTCTTTCGGAAAAGGATGCTCAATTAGGGGTGGAGAAAACAAGTAGAAATAATGTCCATTCCTCTTTTTCCAAAATTATAAGGGGAATAAATAATGGTATATACAGCATATTATAAGCAAACATATGTACATTTATATATAATGACTTTGAACAATTATTTATATTTGCCAAAGGTTAAACTAATCTCTGAA